>JAAGNO010019402.1:12088-22168 GCA_033439905.1 Ceryle rudis
TATCTAACAAAAAATAAGCAAAATTTCTCTCCAATATTTAGAATTTGTTGGTGTATAGCAAGCTGTACAGCATGACCAAATATTTTTCAAAGATGGCAAGAGTAAGAGAAAGTGTTCAGAAATATTTAATATTACCTTTTTACAATACTCTCTACTGCTAAACACTTGCTTCCCCTATTCATGCTCATAGATCTAGTCTATGGCTCTACAAATCTAGGTGGTTTTGGTTTTATTTTATTTTTAGTAAGTCTTTTTTGCTTCAGTGTGTCATTAATCTCTATGAATGGCACAATCTGTATTAATTTTAGTAATTTAAAAATGCGTTCTTCCTATATAGTTTTATTACAATTAGAGGCTATGATCTCATCAACTATAATAAAATGTAATTCATCACATATTTTTTGTAACAGTCTCTTTTCATGAAGCTTGACACCTTAAATATAACTGTTAATTCTATATTACATTTTGCCCACCTATCTTTCTCCCACCATATGAGCAGTACAAAAGAGAAAGGTGAGTTCAAACAATTTCAGAGAAGTCCAAGATCCCTCTGAAATCTCTTTGGGTTTGATTTTATGCCCCATTTGTAAATATCTCCCCAAACAGATTCCCCCCCCTAGTTTTGTAAAGCTCATGTAGTTCAAACCATCTACTAACTGTTTGTGAATAGGAAACAGAACAGCAGTCAAAGCAAAACTTTACCATAGACAGGAAAACAATACTAGATGCTGTCCAACTCAGGCTCCTGAAAGAACGTGTATCTATGCTGACTGGAAAACTCTGCTGCTGAATTAACATTGAAGGCCTTAAAATGATGCTTATCTAGATGTAGTCTCTGATCACTAGTAGGTGGTCAGGTATATCAGAAAGGAATATGAAAGGAAAACTCATACATTGATAGTCTTCTGAATGCAGAAAGCAAAGAAACTAACCAGAGGAAAATTAAAATAGTACATGAACAATCAGAACATACACAATTTTTGTTGATTATTAATTGAAACTATGTTTCACCATCACATAAAATGGCTTTGTAAGAGCATTTCAAACAGGTGAAGTAGGCTATGGGCTTAAAAAGGTCAATGAAATTGCTCGCTAGAATCCAATGTATGGCCATCTATGAGAAAATAAGCACCAAACATTATTTTGGTGGGGCTGGACTAGATGACCTTTAAAGGTTCCTTCCAAGCCAAACTATTCTATGATTATATAAATATACATTTTGGAAAGAAAACCACCAAAACTAAGCAGTGGAGTTAAAAACTATCCGTGAGTTTGACAATCAGTTACAGAATTTGAATTAACTCTTACCAGAACACATTCACAGTAACTCTGTTGTTTGCAGCATAGTCCTTTCAAGCATACAAAAGTACCACAAACTAGACAAACAGCAGGATCTTTAGGAACCTTGGTACAAACAGTACAAGTCTTTCTGTGATAATACTGAAAAATGGTATTATAATTCTCGGGCAACTGAAGGAGGCGTGGCAAGTCCCACTTAGGCTCCTGGATTAGCAAAGCCTACAAATGAGAAAAACTTGACATCAGTTCTGCACATTCATTCATGCATTTATATTTTCTAAGAAAATAGAATACCAAGTAAAGGAAGCTTGCAGTTTAAAAATCTCTTATTTCTTCTGCATTTCATGGATTTAGAAGTCAAAAGTCACTTTGCAATAGTCACCTGCCTCTAGCTGAACTTCCTCCCCAACTGCGGTCATTTTTCATCTTTTGTAATGGGTGCAAAATGGGCTTCAGCCTTTTCCCAAGGACATTTCTAAATGTGGAGCTTTTTAAGTGAAAAAATCTTCAGAGCTAAAAGCAAGAGGATTAAGAGGGATCTACAGGGAAGACTTCCACTTGATACACTAAGTTCTCTTGGCAACATCAACACACTGCTGCCAACACACTCTGGCACTGACTATGAAAGCTGTCTCCTTCCTAAAATGCAGGCGAAAACTTTCAAAACCAGAACTGAAATTAGGCTCTGTAAATAATATTTGAAGACATCTGCCTGTTTTTCAAAACTATGTTCCACAGATAAATTTTGAGGCCATTAAGAATTTACCAGTACTGACAAATTTTTCATAAGGCAGGCATACCTAAATATTGGCTTCAAAGCTTAACTCTTCTCTTTGGCTTTTAAAGCTCTTCTAATTTTTTTAACTGGGTTCAAAATTGATGGGCATAAGAGGTCAGAAGAAGAGTGTATGACCTCAAAAGCTAACTTGCCAAACAAACAAAATTAAAAATAAAATTGCATTTGTACCCAGTTCCATTTTGAGATTAATCTGAGTATTCAAATTTTCATTCACAACAGCCTAATTGATGCCTGCAGACATACAAAGGCAGGTGCAGATCGTGCTGCAGAGTGAAGAATGCATCTGGCTCGCCTCATTAGCACCATAAACTTAGGAGAAGAGGACCCGACTTGTTGAGATGCAGCTTCTTTATAAAAACAATGCAGTAATATTGAAACATTTTTATTTCACAACTGATGCTCCAATTGCACTGATTCAAGTCTTGCTATTGTTTAACCTTCAGAAAAGATGTGCCATCTTTTACCGATCAACTATTAAACAGCTTTTATCCTTTTGATTGTTTTCAGTATTGAAACTGAAGATGATCAAAGATATCAGTAATGTCCAACAGACAAGAAAAACCTGTAATAAGTATTTTCTTAAAAGAAAAAAGACTCTATTACATGCCCTCGATAGGCTGCAGGTGCAGAAGGTTTGGGTACACCTAGTACTATCTAAGGGTAGCGTTTCTATTTCCTGTCTCCAGCAATCATAAAAACTAGACAGGTTTTCTTATTCCTGTTTTTAACCAATCCAACTCACATCGAATAACTAATATTTCCTATTACAATTTCTCTCATTTACAAGTCAGGTTCTCAGACCCTTATCCAAAGCAACGGTATATCTGCATAGTGAATAAGACAAATAGCTCCTTCTACATCAGGACTACTTTGGAAGAAGTAATTTTGCTACACACCTTTACTTGATCTGGATGTCTCTCTGCAAATGAAGCCAATTCTGAGCACCACTGTGTTATCATGTCAAATGCTGGCACTGGCCAGTCAAGACAAGAGGCACTGGTGAACTGATGAGCCGACTGAAAAGATGGTAATAGACCCAGGCAGCTTGCAAGAACTGTGAATTCTTCATCTTCCTTTTAGGTATGAAACCAGAGAAGTTTAGGTTAATACCCAGACTGGGAATTTTTAAATAATTTATTAAAAATCTATCTATTCCAATAAAAAAAGTAAAGACTGAAAGCAAACTACCAAAAGTAGAGTTCTAGTACAATGATGCTAGTAGCCACGTTCAGAGACACAGAAAAGCTTCCATTTTTCCAGATCACCTCACACTAGATTCTCAAAATAAAAGAAAACCAGTTGGGAAAAAAATACCAACAACCCAAGAGCCACAAAATCCCACAAATCAAAACAATACAAATGAAAAAACAGAAACCCCCAAACTCCTCAATAATTTTCTTCCTGTTTAGCACCCCAGACTGGCTTGTAGCTGTTTTAGAGAGGTGATGAGATTGAGGCAAGGAAACAAGGGACCTGACCTGCAGCAAACTTGACTTAAATCAGTCATCAAACTTAAAACATCATTGTCCACTGATTATTTGTCTCTGAGAATAAAGCCCAAGTATTAACAGGCATTAAGCAAAATGACTGAATACCACTCTCTGTGGAAATTATGCCATCTCTGCAAATACCCAGCAAGTTTTAAAAGTATATTGGCATTTTCTGAGACATGCATTTATGACCTGGTAAAATAAGCATGTATTTGCTGAATTTTAAGAATATAGTAGCATACTTCAGGGAAACTGCCTTAATAACAAATTTATAGGAGACACAGAATGCTGCAGAGCAATGCTATAAAATATGATTAAAAAAAATATTAAAAAAATCTTAGGATAGAAAACACACACCATGAGAAAGACACCTTAGAAGTCTAATGCTGGAGAAATTCTCAATAGATGCGCTAATACCACTGCTAACTCTTCAGTCTAACGTTAGATCTTTTACATGGAAACATTTGAGCATGCCCCTCTCAGTCTGTACCTGGCAACTAGGTAAATCCCCTCCAAAAAGATGGTGTTGAAGAAGGCTTGTGATCCTGAGGAAAGGCAGGCAGAACTGCTGCAGGTAGCACTCTACAGAATCAGGATTTACCTACAAAGGAACAAAGCAATTACTTAATTCTGCCTGAGATGTCTCCTATGTAAGAAATTCAAATTTGAACAAAAAGTTTTTTAAGCATGCTATATAAACCACTTAATCAAACACACATTCCAAAGGCCAGCATTTCACAAATGTGAAAGAACTCTGTGGGGTTCCCCCCACCCCTTGGCAAATGTTTTTTTCTACTTAAATATTCAGTTTTCCAAATTCCATAAAGTTCTTTCATACATCTGATTAAAACCCACAATTATAAGCAGTATTTGTCAATAACTTTCTCAACATAGCACTGGCCACAAGTGATATTAGTAGAAGAAAGATTTGCACAGGCAAACCATCCCGAAGAGATGTAGAAAGCAGAGTTGTACTGCAATCTTCAGCAAAATCATTCTAACAACGCTGAAAAACATTTGAGACAGAAAGGGGACATGCTGGAGAAATTCTCAAGAGATGTGCTAATACCACTGCTAACTCTTCAGTCTCTCCTTCTTCATATATCTTGCCCTTAGACAGCTCACTAATCACATGACCCAGCAATACTTCCCAAGACTTTTCTCCACTGGATGTATTCTGCAAATAAGAAGGAAAGAAATCCAAAATGCACTGGTCATGAAAAGGAGAAAACGTTCCTGTAAAACTAACAGCAATGACGCACATTTCCTGTTATCAACACATGAATTTTGATCTACAAAGGTATGCATTGTTTAAGAAAAAATAAAATTCTACAGAAAGGGACTGCATTTAGCTCACAGAGAGAAATAAGTAATTGAAGTAGCAATTCACATGTTCTAAACTGAACATTATATGACAATGCTTTTATGAAAGTTGCATTTCCCATAGTTTTTCTGTGGGTATAAAAATGCTTAGTTTAAAATTGGGAAAACCAGTTTATAGACACATCATGTTTTGACATATTTTGAATTCTAATACAACTAATTTAAAATTAAAAAAAAAATTACATTTCTAAAATACACCAGCCAGAATAAGTTACAGAACACTTGCAATGTATTTTAAGTTGAAATGAATCTACCAGAAAATGGAAAGTTCTGTTCAGAATGAACAATACCTACAACAGATGGAAAAAAATATTTAGTGGAAAGAAAAAATAGCCACTTAGCTTTGTGCCATAGCATTTACATTTAAAGGCAATTATTATAGAAAGCCATCAGAAATAGAAAGCAGTGTTCTCATAAATATTTTTCTTCTAAGTCATAATAAATTCTACCCAGGAAAAACATGATTGGGTGTGAATTTTGAGCTCTGTTAGTATATCATCAACATAAGAAATGATGAGAGAGCAAAACGTTACTGGAAGCCTTTAACAAAATTCCAAAGGAACTAGGCGAGATCAAATATAAAGACTTCATTATAAAGACTTCATATACTTATGTATATAATTCATCAGCTGGTTTCTTTAGTGCATTTTGATATCAATTATAACTGTTAATTTTAGATGAGGTCTTCACCTTTCAGCATCCAGAAAGCAGACTTGCTGTTTATGCTCATTATCTAAGAACCAGAAGGCAACACATATTTAAATCAGCAGTTAGGACAAACATTTTGTCTACATTACTCCTGGAAGTTTACTCCACAGGCATTTCAGTGCGCTTCCTGACACCATAAGGCACCTTGCAAAGATAATGAGAGTGAAGTTGGAAATCAAAAAAGTAGAATATTCCACCTCTCAGTCCTGCTGAGAAGTTAAACTCTTTAATGTTGTTTGATCATTTGGCATAAATATAGATGTAAGACTTTGGATTGTGTTTAATGTCTGAAATACCAAACTGAAATAGATTTGCTTGGCATTATCCATAGATAAAAGTTAAGGTGTGATCTGTGTAGTCAAAAGTCTGTATTACCAGCACATAAGAAAAAGCCAGGCTGAACCATATATTTTAAGCCATCTGGGCCTCAAGAAACTTAAAACCAAAAAATTTGGATTCCTAAACTAAAATACAGCTTCCCTCCTAACATGCAAAGAGAATCAATTAATCTGAGGACTATGGCTAGGCTCAAGGAGAGCACTCAGAGGTCTCTTGCACACACACACACAGAATCTAGACAAGAGCATTATGGAGAAGAAACAAACTAGAAAGACATATGAGGAAGTGCAAACTTGGGGTGGGACTTCTGCAAAGCATCTATACTTGGGGTGAATTATCACTGGGGTGGGATGAAGGCCAAGAAGGAAGTAAGTGTAGGAGACCCTGAAGGTCTGAGCAGAGATCATCCTAAGCACATACTGCCAAGCTGCTGTCAGAACTTGGACCTTTGTACATGAGACAGACAAGAGAAAGGAGAATGTTTTCAAGGGAGCCTGAGAGATGCTCCCGGTACAGCTCCCAGTACAGCACATATGCAGTGTTCATATCTACCCCCTATCTTTTTTGCTCTCCCCACCTGAAAAACTGTCAGCCTTCAATAGGCTTCTCACAGAAGAAAAGTCAAAAGTCTCAAACTGATGGAAGTCAATCTGTTTTGTTATTTGAATTACAGTAAATCACAGCTTCCATTTGCAGTAACATACTGTTTAATGTGCTACTATTTCCCAATTGGCCTTATCATCCATCAAAGTGAAAGCACACCAGTGAAAATTCCACTAAAATGGTCTATCTTTAATATCAAGAGAGATGGCTACTTCATAAATTCATTTTCTGAGCCATTATCATAATTTGCAAGCCTTGGTACAAAGTGCTTTATGTGAAGCAAATGCTTTTACATGCTACAATAAGAAAACATTTTAGTATTAACAGGTTGCAAGCCCATCTACCAGAAGCCCCAAGTCTATTTTCCTACAATAAAAATCTCTCACTGTAGACAGAAAACTATGTGTTGTAAATATATGTTCAGATAAACTCCAACCTCTGCTACTAAGAAAAAGGCAGCCCATGTTTTTCATATGGACTATGAAAGAATATAAGCTAGTAACACTTCAATCTATTTATATGCTTTCTACCACAAACTTTAAACTGCAAAATTATCTATCACTTGGGTATCACTTAAGTAAACAGAAAAATGGGAAAAAAAAAAAAAAAACAACCCTTACCAGCAACAATCTGAAGCAACTATTATTGAAATTCTAAAAAAATGAAAAATACATTGAAAGGAGGGAGTGGAGAGGGAGCTAACAAAATGCAGTACTTCCTAGTTATCTGAAATACTTAATGCAAGGATCAGAAAACAACTTCTGCATAGTAGCTGTTTGACCAGCAGACAATTTGTCCTTAATACCTTGGAGCTGTGACTAATATGACAAATCTAACTTAAATGTGACAAGCAGGTCATGCTGAGTATTTCATTTTACAGCCAACATTATACAACAGCTGGGCCTTAGATTAAGGGGTATTCTTCCACCTATTTCCTCTACTCGCCCCAACACTTCCATCCTTTCCTTCGTCTGGCACTGGCATTCTTCTGACCTTCTGAGGAATCAATCCTTGGAGAAGAAAACTGACTGAAGGATTAAATGAATGCCAGTGCAGGGAACTGTGTCTTTTGGTGGGAACTAGCATTCAATCAGCTGAACTGAAATAGCAAGATGTGCCTTCACTTTACTTGTAAATATTGTCAAAAGGCAAGGAAATGATAGTGAAATATCCGTCTGCCTGGTCTACAAATTTCCTTCTCTGCCTCTTCATCACATGAGCACTCTAACCACGTATTGAGAGACATTTATATGGCTAGCCACAAATAGCATGAACAAATAAGAAAAAGAGGGTTTTTTTCTGCCACAACAAGCTTGTCTGCTTTTCCTGTAAAGAAGTGCATCAGATCAAGCCATGGTTTGTCTAGGAAGGCTTCAGTATCACAGGAAGGAATGTAGCATTTACTCGATCCCATTACAACAAACACAAGACTGAACTATAAAGATACAGCCTCTAATATGAAACTGGGTTTTGGAATTAGATATTAATTGTGAAGCTTAAGTCTTATCCCATAGTAAAACCTGCAAAAATTGCACACACGGAAAAAAAAAAAGACTGAATTTTTGTGAAGCAGAAGCAAATTCTCATATGCAGAGTACCTGTTACATTCCTACCAGAAACACATAAGCAAAATTTAATAAATATTTCAATTTAATAAATATTTCAATAAATGAACCAACCTTTTTGAGAGCTCCTGATTCTTTCCATGCTATCCTATCTTCAGCACTGCATTTAACAGAAAGTGCTGCCAAGGCTTGAGTATACAATAAAGTGAACAGTACTTTTATAATGCAGGTGAAGTGTTCTGTAAGACAAAGAAAGTATTTTATAAACACTTGGTATTTTTAGCAAATAGACTGATTACAGTCTCTAGTTATGGAAATGCTGTTTCTCAAAGAACAAGCAAACACTGTACAAAAAGTACAAACCCCCAGAACATACAAAATAACACAAATATATTAACTGGCTTTCAGAAATGACTTGGCAATGAACAGAACAAGTAATTTTCCACTGCTCCATATGTTCATCTTAATCCTGATCAGCAATGACTTTCCTTCTAGGATCCTGGTGATACTACAAAGTTCTATTTTGTCCAAACATTACATCAAGTTAAGCTACCGATTACTGATAGCTACAACTAATTGGCTGCTGTAGATGTAAGCAAATGCATATCCTAGCATCTCTTCTGGCAATGTTTAATCCATCTGAGACAAGTTACATTTAGACAAATACTGGAAAAGTCAAGTTCCCAAAGAAATCACTGCATGATGGACATTTAACATACTTGAGTTCCTATCCCGTGACTTCCAGATATGGGTCAAGACAAACAAGTCTTGCTGTAAATCAGTCTTTAGTGAGTACATATTTACTGAATGTCACAGGAGGACAGAAGACAAACTGTTATTTTAGAACTTACCTTCTTTTGAAAGATCTTTATTGTTTAAATTTTTTGCAATATTTAAAGGATAATAACCCTTTATTATTATCTCCTACATATAGGCTGCAGGAGAAAGGCTTTGAAATCTTTTGGGGGAAACTACCAATAGAGGCTAAAAAAGACTTCCTAAAATTGGAACAAGAAAAAAGGTGAATGTGATAATTCTCTGAAACGAAGACATAGTAGCAGGTTTTTTTTTCCCCTTTCTTTTTATTTTAGGCTGTATTTCCCTTCTCAAATACTCTGATTTTTTTTAAATCTAGGCAGACAAAAGAAGCTTCTACCATCACACCATTCCTTAAGCACAAGCATAACTATAATATATATCTAAAACGACGTCTACAAAATTGAGGTTTTTAAAAAGTCCTCTAAGGCTTCAAAGTCAAGTAACACAAATTCATTTACATAAGCACCTCAAAACTTGGGTTAAAATAATTCTTAAACAAGCTTGTGTGTCAAAATGGAAAGGAGGTAAGGGAGACGAAATTCCTTGCTTCTCCTTTCTGTATCTAACATCAAACCCCACCACTGGCTTCTAAACCAAACACAGCCAAGACTTGAGTACATAATTAAATTTGTGGAATAAGAACTGCTTTTTTTACATAACATATATTTACAAACTAATGCAAACAGGGTTTTTGAAACATCATTTTGAAGCTTATCAAGGTGGTACAATACAATAAGCACAATTTAAGCACCTAAATGATAATTTGTAACTATGTAACTAAAAGTGTACATTTTTCTGTATTATCTTCCTATGGAACTTATGTTACACATGACAATAAACATCGCTATACTTCATCCACCCCATTCTAGAGCAGGTAGCATTATAATGATTTTTCCTCTCCACATGGCCCCAGAGGGAGAATTCACCAGATCCCATTAGATCTCAAGGCCCTCTTTTTTTACTTTGCTGAAACCTTCATTTTCTTAGAAATCCTCATCCTGAGGAATTACAGTGGGCAAGCTTTTTGCTAAATTTTCTGGGACTGAGATTGACAAGATTAAACCACATGCACTTT
>JAAGNO010019404.1:943-14024 GCA_033439905.1 Ceryle rudis
TTTTTTTTTTCTTTTTTCTTTTTTTTTTTTTTTTTTTTTTTTTTTTTTTTTTTTTTTTTTTTTTTTTTTTTTTTTTTCGGACCGGAATGTAATGCCTTTGTAGTGTCACTTTCCTGATCTAATTAGGATGTGTGAGGCAAAGAGTAAACCTTTCCGGTTTATAAAGTGCGTTTTCGTTGCCTTTGAATTTCAAGTTTTCTTGGTGGCTCCCTCCTCTCTTTAAACTGGATTCTTCAGGGTGGTGTGGAGTTGAGGTAATGCTCCATAGGGAAAGCAGAGAGGGCTCCTGGGCAGGGCACCTCTTCTGCGGGTGGTTGCTGATTTCCCTGGCACGTTCGGTTCACCTGCTTGTCTCCTACAAAGAATGTGGTCTGCAGCCTCCCCGTTTTATTTATATAAAATAATGATGCCTCATCTCACCTCACATTGAAGTTAATGCGAAAGTGCTGCTGATGTTGGTTCCACGTGGGATCAGCGACCTAGCAGGGCATTTTAAAGAGACAGCTTCTCTTTTCCTAAGGTTATCATCACCTCTGCAGCACCTCTGCCTCTAGCAGAGGGATGGTTCGTTGTTGGTTTTTTTAATGGAAAGGTATCAAATCGGCCCTGGGCTGATATATTAAGGCAGGATAACAGGGGAAAACGTGCAGATTCGTTTGGATCAAAGCAATTCTTTTGTGTGGAGCAGGTCTTCCAGGGAGTTTTCTTGGTGTGTTCATTACAATGCTGTGTTTTGGAGAGCGTTTTTTTTTTTTTGGAATGGGTGTTGCAGAAATGAAGTAGTCCCAGGTTGTTTAACATTAAAACCTAGTGCTGTTCTGCTAGCTCTGAATTCCGTGGGAGGAGACCTGTGTGCATAGGGCAATTTCACAGACATTTTGTAAAAGTTGTGAAGGGCGTTATTTTTACTTTGAATAAATTCGGTTTTGTTGGGGACACCTGAATTGATTGAAAAGTATCATGGAACTTGTTCTGTACTTAAATCTTCTGAACAGTCCCCAAAGGTTTTGAAAATAGTGAAAATAACTGTAGGTTTTAATTGGCCAGAGTAGGGGCTTTTTACAAGTACACCTTAGCTGTGTAATTATAACATCACTTGGAAGAATCGCCTCTGGCTTTGTTTAAAAAAAGAAAAATCATCCCAACTGCGGTCTAGTTTCATGGGTATGTGTGCATGTGTGTGTGCATGCGTGCTTTTAGCATGGGTTCTGGCTGATACAGTTTTTTTGCTTAATTTTTAACTTGTAAATGTTTAACTGTAATGATGTGAAATGCTCCACTTCTCCCTGTTCTCTCCAATGGATTGTAATTTTCAGGGAAATATCCTATTAAAAAAAAAAAAAGCATCGCTTCTTAACATGGCAATTTGATACCTTTATGAGGAGTTAGGATGTTGCCTTCACATATGCCTTGTTTTTGTGGTCTTTGTATTTAGTTCTAGATTAAAAACTGAATACAGGTATGTGGTTCTGGAGAGGGAAGATGGAGTTCTGGACTTGTAGGGAGGCTATTTCAGCAAATGTTTCCTTTGAACTTGTGGAAGTCGAGTATCAGTTGTGCTAGCCCTCTGTGTGGAAGAGCATGTGTTCGCAAGTGATCCGTACCTTTTCTGCGAGTGTGACCAAAGAAGCTGTTGTACACTAGTTGTTGACTAGGATAGTCTTGTGGTTAGAGATTTTGGAAGAAATCTCAAAAGTTTTCCAGTGACTCACAGTTGTGAAAATTAAATCATATTAACTACTCTTAGGCTAGAAATAAAAGCTCATTAAGGAAGAAAGATTAACCAGTTTGCATAAAGGAGTTAAATGGAGCACTTTTCCAAAACTATCTTTTATGGTTTGGAGATCTCTTTTACAGTTAGCAAGATTTCATACTTGAAAGTTCCTTTCCAAGTGTTTCTTACACTGGTCTCTTCTTTTTATTGAGTGAAGTAACATTATCCTGAAATGCATAGAAATTTGATAAATTAATAACAGTACACCATGTGTTGGTGTTTTTAAGGTACCAGGGTAGATAGATAGTAGTAGATGTGTAGAACTAGTGTTAATAAACTAGTTAGTGGTGCTGAGAACAACTTTTAAGAACCTTTCAAATACTGTGTCTGTGACCATCCGTATAAACTGTTCAATGTGTTACTACACTTTTATCTAATTAAGAGCTTCTAAATCATTATTATTGTAATGCTGAAAATAAGTATAGACGCTGGTAATAACAATGTGAAAGAAACACACCTTGTGGAGTATCTTTAAGTGTTGCAAAGTAAATTTCAGTGTATCCAACCATAGTACAAAAGTCAGGATGTGGGGTGGATGAAGAGGAAAGGGTGTTCTCACAGAAATTGATGCTCTTCTAAACTGGTTTAATTTTAAGCTATTATCCAGATGGTGATAATAATAGCAGAAGATAAATGTTGTTTAGGATTGTTTTTTACAGAAGTGCTTGCTCTCTTTTTGTAGAAAACTGAATTCTTCTTACAGGGATGATGTGGTGGTTAATAAAAATAGAATTAACTTTCAAAGCCTTTTTACTTCTAAGAGTTAAGATAATCTTCTCTATTATATGTAGCTCTGATTCTACACATGATTCAGTGTGATTTTTTTTCAAGATTTTCTAAAATTAAAACACCTGAGGAAACAAATACTATGGGCTGTTGGTGGTAAAGTTACCCTACTTTTTGTAGGTAAACTTGGAAGCTGTAAATGCATTAAAGTTCTTCTTACTTATCAATCCTATTCAATAGTATTTAAGTGTTAATAACTACAGTATCCTACAACAGTACGGCAAATACAGGAATCTAAATCGACATGCACTCAACTTTTCTTGAATGCTTAGTTCAAGTGTATCTCTACTATCCTGAAAAAAATGAGTTTCCCGATGTAGAACCTTGAGATTTAAAATAAGAAACTTTTTTAAAGTTTGTGTAATTCCAAAAGGCACTGCACACAAAGTGCAGCCACTTCTGATGGTCATCCAGCTCTGCAGCTAGTCAGTCAAAATGGTGCCCCTAAGTCTCCTTCTTTCAGGGTAGTGCATGTGTTTTAAAATTAATGGGTTAAAGAGGGCACTGCTCATGTTCTAAATAACCCACTGTTTGTAACTGTTCAAGGTGATTTTGTTGAAAGAGATGTTTTGCTTCAGGCTTGAAATCAGAAGTTTTTAAAATTTCGTATCTATAACTTCTTATACCTTTAAAACCAATTTTTGTCAGCAGATACCTTCTGGGAGGGTTCTTAAACAAGTTTCTCTGTTTACTAAGGGGGAGATATTCTGAAAAATGTGAGCTATGTTAGAGCAATTAGACCAATCTGAAATCAGTGTAGAGCTAAAAGGAGCTAGAAGCCACCACCACCAAAGTGATAGAGCACTTGCTTTCAAGGAGATACTCTCCAAATATCTGCTGCTAGTGAGGATTTCACTTGTGTTGCTTTTGAAAGGAATGTGCAGCATCAATCCACTGAGCTGTTAAGCATCTTTAACCAATTACCAAATGTTTAGGTAGCCTTAAAAAAACTATTTAAAAATAATTCAAATATTAGAACAAAATAACATTTTGCATTGATCAAATGTAAAATGTTTAAATTTCTGAAGTGCAGATGATTTTTTTTTTTGCCTTTATCTCAGCATTTTGGTAACAGAGAGTTGTGTAGTTTTCCTGTTAATCAAAAAATCACATCTAGAACTTAATGAAATTTATATTGATTTTTTTAAATTGTGTGAACCTGTAACTTGAATATAAAACATTGAATAACTCTCAATATAATCACTTAGACAGCTGCCTATATTTTATTTTTATTTTTTTCAAGGAATCTAGTGATCCTTTAGCTAAAATTGAATAGATTGTATTTATTAATGCATTTTAAATGAACAGTTGTCCACCCAACATCAAATGCAAAAAATTCTAATTGTGCACAAGTTATGTAAACCTAATACTGAACAGAACTGGTGACCACTACTGCAAGGTCAGTTTTCCTTGTATTTAAATTGGCTTGTCAAAGTATCTTTGTCTACTCCAGCATCAGTGTTTACCTGTTATTGTCTTTTCTTAGAAGGATGAATTATCAGAAGTGAACAGAATTAGAGGACAGTTTAAAGTTTTGACAAGAAATGGCATGCTTTAAAAAATAGTTACCTGATAACAGTTATAAAGGATGGGGCCTTCTCGTAGGATATATTAAAATTGTTAATATTTAAATGGACCCTCTATGTCTTATAAGCAGTTACTGTAGGAACATGGCATTAAAATTAACCACGGTACATAGCAGGGTTTTGAGATGACCGCATAAGTACATACTTGACAGTGAAAAGTGGGAAAGCTTATGTAGTTATTCTCATGTTGAAGGAATAAATCAGTTTCTATTATAGCCTTCTTTTTAATAACTTCTGTTCCTTTCTTAATTTACTGTCTCTACAGAGTGTAGAGATACCTCATCAAATACATTAAAACACATGTCCAGAGTGTGAGCTACTTACATGTACCCAACCCTGGCAGTTTTGACAGACTTACAAGGGGGCACAGAGAGTAGAATGTGGCCCAATGTGCACATTTTTTATTTCTTTTTATTCTTCAAAGGAAAAGAAAAAGGGGAAGAAAAAAAAAAAAAAAAGAGAAAAGGCACCCAGGACTGAACCAAAAAACCAAAAAGTGAGATTAGATAAAACAAATGAATGCAGACAAGTGTGGCTGTAATACACAGAACAGTAACTCAGAGCTGCAGAGTAAAATAGCTCAAATCAGCTTTGAGAAGTCAAGTGAGAATCAGGAAAGTAAAACCTAGAATTGCCATCAAATGCAATTAAGAAATAAGTATGTAAAGGACCTTGGAAAAATGCAAAAAGTGTCTGTTACAGTAAACTGAGTTGCTATAATCTTCTTTTGCACTTAATGTGCTAAATTCCTCTCCCAAAGGAGAATATCCCTAGAAATCAGATTAGAAAGTGTTTAAAGGGAATTATTAGTTGAAGTTGGTTTTTTTACTAAAGTTAGGATAACTAATAATAATCTCTTCCATATTACCATAAATAATACTTAATTTGATATCATTTAATCGTGTACTTTAAACATAGACTTACATATGTATTGTACGGGTAATTTCTGTGGTGTACTGGTAGCCTGACACTGTGTGTCACTAACTTTCACCCTATAAGCTTTTTTTTTTTCTATGGTTGTGGGTCACATTACACTTTGGACACTGCCAAATCTGAAGTATTTCTCAGGAAATAAGATGTAGATGGTTGGTTTTGTCTTATGCACATTTACTGTGAATTGCCAAGTAATCAAAAAGCAAGGAGTGTGTCCCAAAACTTCTCTTCCCTCTTCATTTTTTTGGTATGTATTTGTATACTGCAGGGTCTCCGATTTACTAGTGCATGAGTTTTCTCAAAAGCCCTGCAAATCATCTGATTCTGAATTAATGAGATCTCATTACACTAAGTGTTTGAACAGCAGAATGACCCTGTGTATGCAAATCAGACTTTACTGTCCCAAGCACTTGTTGCTTCCAGTAAAACTGTTTATTGTGCAGTATAAGTATTTAGCATGAATGTTCCACTTACATAATACACACATTTTAAGGAACCATCTGACTGTTTGGGGAGAAAATCATGTCTTTTGATTCAGTTCTGATATAGGAATTTTTATGTTTATTTTTTGAAAAATACCTTTTTGAAGAAAAAGGCAGAAAGAGAGATTCTGGCAGCTTACTATAAAATTTCAATCGAGCCTGTATAGTTAGTAATAAAACATTTACAAGTTTGTAAATGGTACGTTTCTTCAAACTCTTCACTGTCAAGTGTGGAATTTTTATTTATACTAATTGTGCATTTACATGCAAGGCTTTCTAATACTGCATTTATCACATGGCAGTACAGATACAATATAAATATCTAAAAGTATAAATTGCCTACAGCTCTTCTTAGGTTTTCCTAAGATGATACACTACAAAAGCATCAATTTATGCTGTTAGCTACCTGTTAGCAGTCACTGGTGCTCTTCCCCTCACAAATGCTTGAGGAAG
This sequence comes from Ceryle rudis, assembly GCA_033439905.1. NCBI lineage: Eukaryota > Metazoa > Chordata > Aves > Coraciiformes > Cerylidae > Ceryle > Ceryle rudis. The sequence goes on from JAAGNO010019404.1 coordinate 6,958, forward strand.
AGTATTAAATTAAAATAAAACAAATGTAAAGTCCTCTCAGGGTTTCATCCTGCGTTTCAAAGCTAAACACAGGCATTGTTCAAGCTTGTTTTGTTCACTAGAAGTTATTATGGTCAATACACAGGTCATCTGTTTCATGTAGGACACTAGGAAATGGTGAACCACATAGCTTCGAGAAGAGCTTAAGACATAGCTGATTACAGTTAATTTGAATCTGTAGATTTATTTTTTTTTTTCCCCTCTGTGACTTGACAGTTTTCTTTAATTCTTTTGAATAGTGAGATTGTGTTTAGATTTAACCACTTCTAATTATACCCCAGAACAAACATATAGCTTATGGCTATATTTTAATCAGTTTCAGAAAAAGTAATAAAAATATTATTGCATCTGTCAAAGGATGGTGTTGCTACATGCTCTTTTAAATGGTGTTTGAGTACAGTTATAAGCATACCAGTACCATGAAATCAGCTCTATTCCTAAACAAAAAAGTTACATTATTTGTTACTTAAAGTTAACTGAGAATCATAATATGTTAATTATCCTAATTATTCAGGCTGGTTTTAATACGTGTTGAAATTGCTTTAAAAACTATATATGAAATATTTATATCAAACTCGTTTAATTTCTCATTACTTGTAAAATGTAACACTTTCCCAGCTGTAATTTTAAAGGGTTTTGTCTCAGCTTCACGAATGTATCTTTTCTTCTAGATACACTCTTTTCCGAACCCAGAAGTTCTTTCACAATTTAAAACTCATTTCTCAAAAGTATTTTTTTGTCCCGTTCAGTGTTGATATTGATCATTTTGGTACTACAAAAGTTGTGCTGAGGAGTACTGTGGAATTAACTTGTGCTGCTGATGCTACAAATATAACAGATTGGTGTAGAGTAACATAGGAAACTTAATCATAATGGTATTTGGATGATGGGAATAGTCCCAAACTGGGTGAATGTTAACCAGGGCTGAGGAAAAGCTTTCAGATTTTGCAGCCTTGCAGCATTAATCAATTATGTGGTATCACTGTTTCTCATAAGAAATACTCAAGCACACTCCTAGCATCGACTGCTGGAGAAGGCAAACAGAAATGTAGATTGCACTTTCAGAAATGATAAAATGTGAAATAAGTTTCTTGGGGGGGAGAAAACCCTGGGTTTAGAGGTCTCCCCTGTAGTATAATACTATTTTACCTTTGAAAACTTGACCACTTCTGAATATTTGAGAACAAGTAAGTTAAGTTCATCTTGAATAATATGTTTTGGTTTCTAGCACAATTTTTATCTATGCATCATGTAAAACAAACTTCTTACGCTTCATTATACTTAAATATTTGTACAGAAAAGAAAGTGCATTTAAGCAGTTTTTAACTGCATTGATTACTGGCTCATTTGATTGGAATAGAAAGGTTTGGGGAGCTTGAATATGTATTATTATTTTCTATTTTTCTGTAGAATGGCTCTTTCTTCAAGCCCTGAATGAAAAGGGAGGTGTGGCCAGGAAGAGGCTCTCATGACTTAAACCACTCCTCTCAGTCTCTCAAAATATTTAAATCCTGTTAATTTGGGATTTCAGTTGCACAGCAATGTTGCAACCTCGAAACTGATAATATATTCAGTCATCTTAGAGATGAACTCCACAACTCTTCATTAGGCAGATTGAATTCCCAAAAGATTTTATCTGAATAAGTACTTGAGTATTGTGCTATTTGTTCCAGTTTTCATCAGGAATCAAGCCATAGAAAGTCTCTCAACTCTGAGCAAACCCTCAAAGACTTTATGGATGCCCTAAACCTCCCCTATTGCTGTCATAGTTTTAGTTGTTAAAGTCTGGCTGAAGGTCATACAATCCTTTCTGCTAAGCATGCAACCTTTATCATAAAGGAGGTAGTTTGCTATTTGATGGTAGCATTTGCAGAAAGGTTTTATGTAGGTAGCTTAACAAAAAAGTTTAAAGGCAGGCAGAAATTTGCTGTCAGGTGGCAAGTTGCTCTGTAACTGTGATGTGAAGTAGTACTTAAATCACATTTGTTTCACTGAGATAGTAAGACTCATAGTTTGAAGAGGACAGAGCTTAACTGACTTGTTAATTCTTCCTTCCTTGCCACCACTTTTGCTGCCAACAGTGCTCTGAAGATTATCCATCCATATATATATATATACATATATATTTATCTCCAAAAGTTTTGTAATTTAGGCCTTTGTAGGAAGGTTAAAAGTTCTACTGGATGGAGATCATAATGTATTTGCATCCCTCTTTTGAATAAACTGTTACTTAGCAACTTTGTAACTTCAGGATGGGATTTGGGGGTACATCTGGAAGAGTACGTAGTCAGAAATGGAGGTACTGCCCTCCTGTGCATAACAGAGCTTAGGCCTGAAGACCAAGTATGCTATCTTGCTTCGGTTATTCTGAGATGTCTGTGGCAATAGAATCTTATTATTCCCCCCTCCCCCCCTACACTTGTTGCATTCATCAGTTGTTTGGGAAGGCTGTTTATTCACAGTTTTTGAGTACGCTGCAGTGGCTGGCAAAGTTACTAAATGACCTGAACTACAGAATCTGTAGACGAAAAATAGAGACTTTTTTTTTTTCTCCTGTCAGATCTTGACCAGATTATTTGAAAGTTTTCCTGGCCTCTTCAGCAGTGCTTTGCTATAAATCAAAACAAATTAAATTGAACAGTCAATAAAAATTCATGTCCCAGGTTCCTCTGGCAAAGCTTATTAAAATCTAGTTCAATGCTGAGAATTCTTTTCAGTGTAACCTTCAAGATACTCATCCTCTGTTTCATGGTTAACAAATATAATCATTTTCATCTATCGAACTCTAGGTAGGTAATTAGTAAATGTACAGTACTAACTGTATAGTCCGCTACGCCAACAATTTAAGCCTGTCTCAGGAGGGACCTGTGTTAAAGTTGAGATGCTTCTCAGGGAGCGAGTGGTATTTCCCCATCTGTTATGTTTTTTAATTGTAATGTTAATTGGGGATTGTTTCAGATGACATTCATGAAACGGGGTGATCTTTCAGGTTGTCAAGAATCAAGCTGTTCAGAGGGTTTTTAATAGGTTAAACCCTGTATTTTTTTAGTGTCATTCAGAAACTGGTGGTCATTGAGGGTACATCATGGAACAGTAGAGTCATGTGCTTCTCAGCAGGGGATGCTGCTTAATGATGGAACTTCAGTGTCCTGAGTGTGGAAGGAGCAGACCTGCAGGGAAGGATTGGTCTCTTTCTACAGTGTGAACAGAGAATTGCTTTACTCTGGCTTTTACAAATTAATTAATTATTTGGAACAAGATCCTTCCTTCACTCACAGACATTTTCATTTTTTCCTGAGTATCAGAAATTGACACTTCAGGATGATTTTACAAGGCTGTCAACTTGAAAGGGCAAGCAGATGTAACCACACAGAAGTTACGGTGTTTGAAAAGGAGAAAAATCTCTTTACTAAAGATCTTGCAAAAATATTTAACTGTCTTGAAAGCAAAGAAAAATAACTACTGTACTAATCTGATGATACTTTTCAGCCAAGTAAATAATACTTAGATATCGGGGGAGATTCATTTAGAAGTAGCTTGGATCTCAGTAAAGGAATGTGTGTGTTATTAATATATTTATGAAAATAATACATAATGTACATTTAGGAGAGTGTACTCTCCAGTAACAAAACCATCAGAACTTGATCAAAGAAGAAAAAAAAAAAAAAAACCCCAAAAGTTGTGTCCATGTACATTCATAACTTCTTTTTTGGAGGTGAAAAGGTTAGGTACCTAGATATGCCTTGGTATTCAGAACCCTGACATGATTATTTCTGGGAGCTGTACAAACACAAAGCTCTTCTACTACATTCAGATAGTGCATGATAAAGTGCTTTCTAAGGTTAGTGACTGTGTTGGTTTTGTGGGTTTGAATTCAGAATTAAAAGTGATACCTAGAAAAGAGATATGGTCCTGACTTAATAGCACACAGCATTTTAGTCCGGTGTTGGAAGTGTGTATTATAAAACCTCAGTATAAATGTTACATGGCTTTGGAGTTGATTTTTTAGGAATGTGGATTGTACCCAGGAAAGCAAGTGTTTTGTTTTGTCAGGATTACCATTTCCCTCTGGTATATTTGACTTTAATTCTATTCTGCTCCATGATTTTTCTCCTGTTACTTGAATGGAGTTGTGCTGATGTTTTTCCTCCAAACAAATACAAATAGCATTGTGCTCCTGCTGTGGTTATTATGCATAACACCTCTGACTCGGATCAAAAGTTATGTTTATTGGAAAACAGAATTAACACTTTATACTTTTTTTTTTTTTTTAAGACCACTTAAAAATAGCTATGTCAAAAGAGATTATGCTTTTAACATGCTAATCCACTAAACCATCATACATCATTCTGCAGGCAATGTTTTTCTTCCAGGCAGTTACCTGTTACTAGAGACCATCTGAAAAGTGTCAGGTTATCAGAGAAATATACCCATAAACTTGAATTCTTAAGGAGAGAAACTTTAATAGAATTTATAATATGTGCATTATCAAATTGCAGCCTCATTTCCAAGAATTGTCTTGTATGTCAGCAGTGCTTGGCCTGCTTTAAGGCATTCTGGTTAATTGAGACAAATGGGTGATTAAAAATGAGGGGGCACTAATTCCTAATTTTGATATAGAGTAATATGTTGTGATAGCCAAATACCTGAATGGGATGTTGTACTGATTATGGGAAAGATAAAGGAGGATGACAATCCATGCCAACTGGATTGGAGACTCGTGAGATTCACCTGGATTTAGAGTTTCAATTGCTAATCGTGCCCCGTGTTCCTCTGCCACTTTGTTTTCTGAAACTGTATTCTCCTCGTTCAGTTTTGGTAATAGTAGACTGTCATTGTGTCAAAAGTCACGCAAAGGTGGGAAACAGCAATACCGACTGTGGCAGAAAATTCTGTGAACTGTGAAAAAATATAGTTCTGCCTTATCTTTTGCCTCCAGGTGTCTTAGATGTAAGAGCAGTAAAGATGTGTGTGTTAGTCTGAAATGTGCCTGTAGGTTGACTGCTATTGAGTACATTGACGACTAGAATTTTTTAGGTATTAAATACCAGTAAAAAGAATTTTCTTGTACTTGGTTGAATTATGATGCAAAGTTTGCTAAAACAGCTTAGAAATAACCATTTTCATGTATTTTTACAAATGCTCATTCGGAGTGATACAACATGAGTGAAAACTTTAGTTAGTTGTTACTACTTGATACTCTATCCTGGCTAGTTACCGAGCTCTATTTAATGTTATCTGACAGATTAGAGTATTTAACTTGAAAATGTGCTGCTGCTCGACTGGTGAGTTGGGACATTGCCTACTGTGATTTCCTACTGGCAAGAAGTCTGTAAAGACCATTTTAAGGCAAGCTTGGCCGTACTTGAAACTAATAGCATTAGGTAAGGTTTGACACGCTGCTTTCTTCTCCAGGCACGCCAAACCACCTTCTGCAATTTGGGCCAATATATTTTTGAGCTGGAGAATTGCGTTTTATACAATGTAAAAGACTCCTCCGTTTTGGTGATATTAGCCCTGTACCTTGAAGTAGGATTCTGTGGGGTTTTTGTCATGCTGGGAATCTATAAACATGTATGCCTAGAGCATAATACGTTGTGTTGTTGATCGCTTCCATATACAACCCTCTGCAAAGAACAGCGCCGATGAGACACAGGGAGAATAGGGGAAAGAAGGTAGTATGTGATATATATATATATTTAGATTAAAATGAAATGTTGTAGGGCCTGCATAGAGGATGTAATGACAGCCCAGAGAAGATTATCCTCGCAGGGTTTTGCTGTAAGGCTGCATGCTGTCTGTATGTGGTAGTACTTCCTACGCAATGCCTCTAGATTATGTTAATAAATAAAGTCTTTTCAACAAGGGGTTTATGTGTTGCTGAACCAAAGTGCTGCATGGAAATAACTATGCCAGTCTTTATGTAAATTGTTTTTAAATAGACTGTTGAATAAGGTGGTGTTCCAAACAGTCCCAGTTAAAATCCTGATAAGGCAGGAATTGTTGTAAAGTGCTTTGTTCTGAAGCTGTATACTGAACCCTCCTGGCAAACCTCATTCTTCCAGGGCTGGATTTTCACTGAACAAGTAGATGAAGTTACCGGTATTTCTATATTTGAACTGATTCCTGAAGTTAGCCTAACTGCAGTGAAAACGATAATGCTGAAAACTGGTACATAAATCACTTTGTGGAGCTGGGTTGTTAACTGCATTGCTAAAAAGTACGTTCTTCGACTCGCTTCTAAAAAAAAAAAAACCCGACACCTAGAGAGTTTTGTCTGTGATTAGGATAGGGTATTACTCAATTTATCTGCGTGGCCAGTGCAGAAACAGAGAATGTCTCTAAATTCAGCAAGTGGTGTGTGTTGCTCTAAAGGCAGCGAGTGACTCATGTGACTGTCTCAGCAGCTGGGCAGCAAGATTAGAGAGCTACTACATACACATTCCCTTACCGAGGGCTCCAAGCTATTGCTAAATGAAGTTGTGTTACTGCCAACAATTGAATAACGGGCATAAGAAAATGTAGTAAATAAGTGTGTCACCAGGTTAGTGCAGTAGTTATTTAAGACAATTGTTGAAGAAAAAAAAAAAATCCAGCTTCTCCAAGATTCGTATTTAAAAGATTTTTATCCTTTTTTTCAGACTCTTAACTTTGCAGGAGATTACATTTTAATTGTCCCTTTCAATTTGCAGATTTGCAGAAGTCATCTCGAAATGGCTGTTTCTGACACTGCAGGAAAAAAAATAAGAGAATGTTAGCGGGTGAAGAATCTTATTCCAAAGAACTCTTTTATTTGTAAAAGTACTAAAAATATGCTCGTATCATGAAGTATTTTGATTTGAACTGAAATTGGCACAGTGTACACTTCTTGGTCACTTGCTAATTTGAAGACTTATTCATGATGTTATTCCTCATGTATTTCCTAATTGTAAGAATTTGTGAAGTTTGTTCCAAATTGTCTTTAAGTTTTCCTGGAGTGCCAGTATAGATTAGTGGAATATGTATTCTTTTTAATTGTAGGCCCAAAT
>JAAGNO010019404.1:14083-27321 GCA_033439905.1 Ceryle rudis
CCCTTTTTTTTTTTTTTTACATTTCCCTAATCTAATTTTATTTTTTATAAACTCAGATACTTGCTTTTCTTAAGGAAGTTGCTAAACATTTGTGAACGCTTTGCCCTTTATATATATATATATTTACAGTTACACATTGATATTTTAAGTATTATTTATGGATTTAAACTCAAAAGTGTCAGCCTGTCAAACATCTGCTTAGGACTAACCCTCATAATATGAGTCCCTTCACTCTTGAGGACCAGAGGACATACGCCTGACTGTTGCAATCAAGTAAATTGATATAGAAATCAAGACGACATGACTATGAAGCTCCTTGGTGCTATTTTTAGTGTCAACTTTCAGACCATAATTATGTTTTAAAGATGAGAATGTATTTACCGAAGAGGAGCTTTTCTGTTTAAAAAGCCAAGGCAGGCAAGAGGTCAAGCTCATGATAAATTCCTTATAGTAAAAGAGGAGCAGAAGAGTGTGTGTTCCTCACTGTCATCACTGCATCCTACTGCCCTCAAACAGATTAAACTCTTTGTTATTCTACTTCAGGTTTTCTGCTTTCTCTCTTTCCCTGTCTCATAATGACTTGTTTCCCATCTTCTTGCTCTTTTGTGTTTATTCCAAGTTTGTTTTCACGCATATCTCTCAGAAAAATAGAAGGCATAAAATAACCTTGTCCAGCATTGTCAGTTCATCTGAAAACTACCTTCTCATGGTGGACTGTCATTTTAATAATACTTCAAAACACCTTGTGGATCTGGCCCTTTAATTTTTGCATGTGTTTAGATTTCTTCATAATCAAGCCTCTTTCTGTTTAGTGTTTTGAAATCTTTGATTTCTAGGAAATGGTGAGTTTGTTTCTTGTTTTGATTCATCCTCTCCTGAATGTTTTATTGCTACTTTTTTTTTTTTTTTTTAATGTACCATTTTTTCCTGTACCAGATTGCTTTTCTGCTCTGCTTTCATCTTTTTTTTCAGTCACATATTACTCATCAATTGCAAAAGAAAAATGTTTGTGTTCTTATTTCTGCACCACTTGGTCTGGTGGTGCTCTGTGACATAGAGCACTAGGAAACAGAGGGATAGTTGTGTGTTGGTAAGTAGTTTAAGTAGTTTACAGATAAAGCACTAGCAGATCGTAGCCAAGGGTATACCTGCAGAATATGTCAATTCCTCTGACTGCTTGAATGTTCCACTGGATTCTTGTGTGCCGTTCTTAACGCGTTCCTTGAGATGAACCATCGGAAATGTCCTTCTGCCAACAGAGATCCAGGTCCTGGGTCTTGCTGCCGTGTTGTGTGCCACAGCAGCTTCTTGGGCTCAGACTTCTCGCCCCCGGGCAGGGAAGAACTCTGCCTTAGTGCAGGTTGTCTTGAGCTGCTTCCCTTTCTTCTGCAATGTGCTCTATTTGTTTAGAGCACCTTTTGCACAGCTGGAAGAATAATACAAAATAAACAGCTGTCCTGAGAGGATATTTGCGTGAACTTGGACTTCGGCTTGTTTATTTGTTCCTTTCAGAATTACGACCAAAATTTCCTAGCCACAACTTTGTACTGATCCACTGAACTGAAGAGGGAAATATCTTCTCATGGATTCTAAGGAGGAAAGCTCTTAAGCTACCACTAGCCAAAAAGACAATATTTTCTTTAAGAAAATTGATTTCTAAATGGCCAAGGAGAAATAGCCCAGCAAGATCAGCCAAAATATCTCATATTAGTATGAGATTGCCTCTTGTAAGCAAACATGATTTAAGAAAGGAATAGGAAGGATTCTTGCTTGATACAGCCTTCCTCCTTCTACTCTCTCATTCCATTCCTAGGATGGGGAATTATCATGATGTTTGCTTCTTAGGGCTGTTAGAAAATCATGGATATTTTAAAGGAAGTTGAGGTGCTGTTTCTGATGCTATTTCTACCCTTCTGGTGAGAGTTTCACAGTGTTGCTGTGGTGGTGTGTGCCACCTGCTCAATCTGCAGGAAGACCTACAGCTATGAAGCAAAAATGGTTTGGGGGAAGTTGGTAACTCTTTCCTTAAGCAGGCTCAGCCTGTGCTCTCTGACAGCATTGCTTAGGACTAGAGTTGCAGTCTCGATGCTTTCCTTGCACTGGCAGAGGCCTGGCAAGTTGGCTGGAAGTTGTAAGTTGATCAGAAGTGACTCTTTAGCTCTTCAGTTTCAGATGTGATCTTGGCATTTGGTTCTTTTAAGGAGTGATGAGCTTCCCAGTCACTTCCCGGGGAGAATTTCAGTAGCTGCGTTTGGAGAGTGAGAAATCTTGATTCTGGTGTTCTCTGAGAAAACAAGTCTTCTGGGGCAAGCTGAAAAGTAAAGCATGGGAAGGATCGGAGCCTAGATAACTGAAGCACTCTTCTCCAGTAACTATAGATACTGTGGTCTTTCACAGGAGAGCAGTGGACAGGAAGAATGTTTGTTTCTAAGCACTGATGACCGGGTAAGAATAAATAGAACGAAAGGAGGCTTTTGGAGTTGTGTTGCTTTGTTCGTGTCTTAAAAAAAAAAAAAAAAAGTAGCATCCATTTTTAGGATTCAGTGTACTAGAGGCTGAAAAGGCAAACCCAGCAGGCATCTGTCCTTCCCTGGACAAGCTTACAGTGTTACTTGAAGGAGGAGAACTGAGACATGTGGAAAGAAAAGGGGGGGAAAGCAGTTAAAGTACTTCCAGTTGTACAAATGCACCCTGTTTAATTTTGTGTATTAATTTAACAAGTGGCCACTACCGTTTTTAAGCAAAATAGTAAATTCAGCTGTCCCTCATTTATACAAAGCCAAATTACGTCCCTCTCAGCCATGGCCATGGGCACTCCTGTGCTGTCCTGCTTTTTCAGGCCCTGGATCACTGAAGACAAATACCAGTGGGATGCTAGTTCTCAGAGCTGTATGTATCCCGCAGATGGAAGTTCACGAGCCAGTTTGCTGGCTGGAAACTTATCCATGGATCTTGACAATGGAACATATTTATACAGAGTTCTGGTATGCTCTCTAGGATGTTTGATGTCTTGCCTCAGGCTCTGGATACTTTGAGAAACCCTGCCCTACAGCCACAGTCCGTACCCTCGGGAAATACCTACTTGATCCTCCGTAGTTTCGTGATGGAGAGATGCTACTTGCCCAGTCTGCATCACAAGACTTGTAGTGTAAGGACCTTGATGCCAAAGCAGGAAAGCCTGCAAACTCACAGGATAAAATGCAGAGTGAGGATAAAGTAAACAGCTCTTCGGGGTTTTCTGAGGGTGGTTTTTTTTGTTTGTTTGGGTTGTTTGTTTGTTTGTTTGTTGGGGTTTTGTTTGTTTTTTATTAAAAATCAAGATTCTGTGGCATTTTTTGGGAGAACCTGTTTTGAGATTACTAGGCCGAGATTTTTCAAAACCATTGTCTTCATAATCTGTTCAGAACGCAGCTTTCACTGGCTTCCACTGCAGCTGCAGGCACTAAGTATTTCTGCAAATCATTCCTTGTAGACCTATGCCAAGGACCTGGAAAATTAATGACCTCTTCTGTAGTGTTCAATTTAAATGACACTGAGATCTCTAGTGGAATCTGAGTCCTCTAGGACAGCATTCGCTTATCTGGCTCAAAAGGTTGGTTTCTGAATAACTAAAGGGCTTGTGGAATAAGTCATCGAGAAATTGGCCAAATTATGGGTAGAGTTCACAGCAATAGCAGCTCTACCACTGTCCCTGTCTAATTTCAAGTCTCCACCCCAAAGGACAGGGGTTCAAAACTGAAGGAAAAGTATGAAAAGTCTGCCAGAATCTTTTTGACAAAGATGAAAGTTTGGGGTTTGTTTTTTTTTTTTTACATTTTTTATGGTTTTGAAATGGCTGTACTGTTTTGAATGAATAAAAAGTGAAGAAACAAAACAGTGATGCAGACACAAACTTGTAAAATTTCAGCCCAAACAATGGCAGTTTGGCAAAGTCCTGAGTTCTCATATAGAGAGGAGTTTGTCTTACAATGGCAAGTGTTTGGCAGCACAGTGACTGTGATTTGATTCATTGTGCCAGTAGTAAAATACGCTGGGTTTGAGTTAGCATTTGTACCTACTGACAGCAGTGTTGGTTCTTGTGTAAATTAACAGAGGAATTGCCCTGCTTTCAAATCAAGAGTTGTTAGAGAACTGTTATCACAGGTTTTACCAGCCCTGTCAAGGCCTGAGATGACAAATGCTACTTCTAATCAACCTGATAAATGCTGATCGAATTCTGTTTGCTTTTTATTTAGTAAAAATAATTACACTTGTGTGCGTATCAAAGCCTGCTGTTTGTTTCTGGCAGTGGCAAAACCAAAGGTGTGGTGAAAAGCACAGGAGCAGGGCAAGCATGGAGGGATGGCTTTTCCAGAGCATTCTCCTGATACTCAACAATTCACTTTTCAAAGGTGTCCTGAGCCAGAAATGGTGGGTTTGTATTTACTAACCTTTACCAGACTTCTTCCATAACTTTTCCCTGTGTCCCCTTGAACCTCTGTAAACTCCTAAATGTCTCAACATCCCATTGCAAAGAGTTCCACAGCAGAAATGTGTGAAGAACAGGTGCTTCCTTCTTGAGCCTGTGTGGCATAAATGGGATGATGGGGGAGCATAATCATTAGCTGAAAGGAAAGAGGAATAGTGGGAGATGGGTTCAGAACAAGCTAAAAGAAAGTAGTTGTTTAATAAAGTATGAAATTAAGCGGGCAACTCTTTGCCGTGGGATGTTGTGAGTAAAAAAACTTACATGGGCACAAGGGGGGGCTGCCAAATCAGGGGAAGAGGGGCCTATTAAATCTGTCTAGCTCAGGAAGTCCCTAAATCACAAATGGTGATACTTCCCCAAATTATTACATGCTTTTCTTCCTCGTGATCTACTGTTGGCTGTTACTGGAGCAAGGATGGGCATCTACTCTGACCTGCTAGGACCGCTGTTGTGTTCCAAGGGGTATTCAGGGACCCAGAACTGGAACAGATCGCCCTGGCTGAGCCAAATGCCTGTGCTGTCACAAAACCCAGGTCTGTCTGTCAACCTATATAGATCCACTGGAAAACTAGTTACTAGTTTATGCCAGCCCTGATGATTGTCTCATTGGTGTATTCATTTATAACTTTTCTCTCTTTTTTTTTTCCTTTTTTTTTTTGTCAGATATTTTGTCATGTCACAATAAAATATTATGTTGTGAATCTCTAGTGCCAGATTTATATACGGTGTTCCCAGCAAGATTGTGGTGGTCTGCTGTTGTGGCATCTCTATGTCTGGAAATACAGCTGCTTTTGTGTATCATTACATTTTCTTCCTTCTGCACCTGCTCTCTTCAGTGACTTTGGCTGCTTGTGATATGGTTATACACAAACTTTTTCCTTCTCTGCTACTTCCGACTAATGATTTGTCATTTTTCAGCAGAAACCACTAGGCTCCAAGTGCATTACTCTGACCGTGGTTGTTACTTTTCATCTCATTTCTATCATGACTGTCCTTAAGATTTGTTGCAGTTTTTCTTGTGCGCTGTTTAAGTCTCCACTGTAGTTCTGGTACCTTCTAGTTTTCATATTTTTTACACATTTTGGTCGTGCTTGCCTAAAGGCATAAAAAAATCTTAAATCAACATGATGAATCCAAAAAGACTGAAGACCAGTCTTGGCAGAAGTCCATGAATAACATCCGTCCACCTTTCGGAATGAGATCTGTTGTCATCTCCTCTTGATCTGCTGCTTTTCCTGCTATACTGTTCTTGAACTATCCCCCTCCCTGCTCAGCTCAACAAACTACTCAGGTGGTAGCGCAGCAGATTTCTTCAGGAGCGAGTCTAGGAACTGTTGTGCTCCTTTGTATAAAGACTGTTTTGTCACGTTGAAGAAAAGTTGGATGTTTCAGATGGTTCAACTTTTAAAAATCGTGTTACCTTTTGATTTTCTCTTTACCTTCATGTTTTCATTCTTTCTTTGAAAACATTCTTCAAGCACAAGGCTATGCTATCATCATGAGCTCTGTGTCCAGATAACTTTATCTCCACCGTTCCTCAATACTGAAATGAGGCAAAAAGTGTTCATTTGGAATTGATGTTGTTCTGAGACTCTTCCATCAAGCAGCCTTGCTTCCTGTTAAATCAGAAGCTAGCATTTTAATGTGAAAAGCGAGGTTATACAAGTATAGTAGATACTTTTTAAATTCACCTTTCCAAAGACCATGTGTTGGTTTCTGTGGTTAATAGAAGACAGTAAATTTCTACCTTATGTTTGCTGTAGTGGGAATAGTGAGTTGAAACAGTTGCCCAGTGCTTCCCTCTGTTGAGATTGTAGATGTTTGGCAGATGTAGTTATGACCAAGTTATTCAAGGAAATACTTGCACTGCCAACAATACAAACATAGTCATTTAGTACCTTTCATCACCCCTGCTAAGGTGAGAGTGTCTCACAGTGCCGTGAGACTTCAGTAGCCACTTGTGTTCAGTCTGATCTGCCAGGTTTGTTCCCCTCGCTGCCCTCTTGGATGTTGGGTCTGCAAGATGAAGGTGGTGCCAAATCCTCTTGTTTAGCTGGGTGATGAAATTTCTGCTGTTCCTGACTCTGGTTAGTGCCAGGAAGCTAGGAAATCTGTGGGTGCTGTTTCGGGGTGATTTGCAGTGTGGGCTAAAGCTGCAGGAAGCCCAACCCGCTCATCCCTGTACCTGAGATGGCTCTTCTGTGCCTCCTCTTCTGCTGGCACTAAGCCACTCCAAAGACTTAGCACAGAAGCGGTCCATATTTCTCCTGTAGGGTTAATTTGACCGGGTTAGCTCTCTGTCCTGCTATGCTGCATGGCCAGACAAACACCAGCGCGAGAAGGAAAGGGATGGAGGAAGACACACTGTACCTTGAACTGTTTTGGTGTGGAGGCACGCTCAAAATAACCAAGCTCTGGACAGACAGCCAGACTGCAGTCCTGTGCTCTCTTAAACGTGACAGCTGGACAGACGTGTCCACCTCCAGTCCCAAGGTGTTAGCCAGTGTGCTGTGCCACAGCTGTTACCTCCAGGCTGCCTGGGGGCCCTTGAGCCTGGCACTGCTTTTGCCACACAGCCTGGTCTCCAGCGAGGAGGTGGCTTGTGTATGGACACCTCAGGGTCTTGGCTGAGCACAGTTGCCTCTGCCTGGGGCTGACCCAGTAAACAAGGCACTTGCTTAGGTGGAGTTACCTACTTCTGGAGTTAGCTGCTTTGCTTTTGGGATTGGGTCCAGAGATGAGAAAGTAACTGCTGAAGCTGCTTGCCAAGGCAGCTATCAAATCTGATGAGGGATCAGGCCTTGAGGTTAACTGGCAGCAATTATCTGTACCAGAGCTATTGCTCTGCTGAGTGATTCTTCATTGTTTTGTTTTGTGTTAGTTTTGGTTGGGTTTGGTTGTTGGTTTTTGTTTGGGGTTTTATGGGTGTTTTTTGCTGTGGTTTCTTTGTTTTGTTGGTTTTTTGTTTGTTGTTGTTTTCTTGTTGTTTTGGTTTGGGTTTTGGTTTTTTTTTTTTTTAAGGTGATGTCTCACATTGCTGCTTTTTGTGGCCCTGCTATTCAAGGGAAGTATCCTCCCTTGTCTGTGCAAGTACAGCCCTTTGGGTACAAAGTTTTGGTGGCAACTGTGGTAACAGTGAGACTGAAATACAAATGTCCGACACATCCTCATGTTCCTAGTTGAGATACAGGCTCCTCCGAAAGCACCTCCCTGCTTTGGTAAGGAAACACATGATTTCAGAGAGGAACATGTTGAAATCATGGAGCCATTGTACCTGTTTTAGTAGTGCCGTGTCCGTTTTCTCAGCCGTTCCTTCGGCATAACCCGAACTCTTCTTTGACCATTTTGTACCCAGCCCTTTAGCAGATGTTTCCCCCAGCACTAGTCATGGTGGCAGCTTGTGCTAACTGGTGAGGCTGGGAGAGCATGTTTTTGTGGGGGGAGAGGAATGGAAGATTTATCATCACTATGGGTCAGAAGTAAGTATATTGTGTGTGGTCGATAATATCGAACAAGTGTGATTTAGTAAAATGAGCTTCCATCTCTCTCTGCAGGAGAAGGGGATTCATACCTTTCTTTATCTGGCAGATTTTTGCGCTATGATAGGAGACAGGAAAGAAATGTAATTTCTGCAGCCAAATTTCTGTGTGTTACTTTCTCGTTTGTTCTTAATGATAGAAAGCTTGGGTGGGTGCCGTGCTGTCAGACTGCATTACCCAGCCTTGGCTGGTTAGGAATCCACGCTCCGTGGATATCACAGATAGTTCTTTTTCCCTAAAGGCTGCTTGTTTGTGCAGTTACAAACACTGACGGCATGGGCTTGAGACTCCACATCTCCCTTGCTGCCCTTAGGTACCCAGATTTGGGTAAGCAGGGCAGTTGCAGTTTGAAATTGGTAGTTTTACCTGTAAAAAGTAAAGAAAAAAACCCAAAATCCTGCTAAAACAAGTAGTGTAGACCACACTAGATCTGCTCCAGATAAGTCTGCCCATTATTGTGTGCAGTTAGACTAAGTGTTTTAAAGGGTTAGTAGATACTATAAGAAATTGGTTAATGGTAGAAAGTAAGGCTGCCAGTGACATTTCTCTTCTAGAATCCAAATGCAAAGATCTCTTATTAAAATATATCCAGTTGTTTATCTGTTCTTAACAGATGGTTCACAGGTCATAGAAACAAGTGCGGTATGAAACCCAAATTTATTTATTTGAACCAAATAGTCACCTGTTTTTAAAGAAAAATAGTAATCCTCCCTCATTTTAGAAGGCAGTGTAGTTATTTAACTATCGCTTTGTGCTGTCAAAATATGCCCCTGTTTGTTTACATTCATGTGTATTATAAACTGCTCCGATTTTTGTTTTGTTACATGTATTTTTAGCTGTAGAAGCCTGTACGGGCTCGCAAGGATTTCATTGCCTTTCTTTCTAGCCACTTTTTCTTAAGAAAAGGTGACTGTACCAAAGTTGTGATAATCCTCTCTGTGTTCAGATCTGTTGGGCAGTCAGTGTTGCCTTGCAGTGCGTTAACTCTGCAGCTTTGCCTCTGCTTGGCTTCATTTCACCTTTTTAGGCTCCCTTTTCTACACGGGTGTCTCTGTTTTGGGGGATTATTTTTATTTTTTAAACCAATTTGCCACCTGCCAGCTAAAGGGAGGGAAGGGGGAAGAGTTTGCTTTCTTAGAATTTATTATGAGAGCCTCGTTGTTGCTAATCCAGCTATAATTTGCCTCTGTTTTCCTTAGTCTCCTTTTGCCCCCGCCTCCAAACCTCCTCACCTTCATCCTCCTCACTCCTCCCTCTGCAGTCTTTGGGTTTGGAAGAAGCCGGGAGGTGTGGTTAGGTGCCAGAAGAGCTTAGTTATTACTTACACAGGGAAACTTCATCCTGTCCAACAAGTATGCTATTCGTAGCCTTGAGGGTTATATCTAAAGGGCACAGAGTTTCCACTCAGAATTGAGGTCGATTAGATTATGTATACATATTTGTTGTGAGCTGGCAGGTATCCCAGTGCCCGAGGGCTTAAAACATACACTTTGCTATACTTGATGCAGACTCAACTGCGTGTTTCAAAAGATGCTCTGGAGAGATGGGAGGCTTCTGTTTGGAGTTCACAAACGTGTTATCCTCTCTAGATCTCATATGACACAGGAATTCTGATTACTGTTCTGTCGAGTCCTGTATTTTGTCATGATATTAGCTTGATATCAGACGTTTCAAGGGGTGATATTACCATGAGATACAGAGGAGAGAAGATTCTTTCTTATTTATCTCTCTGCTGGTTTGGATTTTGTCCAGAAAGAAGAGGTTTGGTATTATTTTTTCTGATGCCCTCTTGAAATCGTATTATAATTCTGGATGATCTAGTTAGCTGTGTAATTCTTGTCTGTCTACCTTCTGGCTGTAAATCTCACGGGCTAATATTTTGCTGTTAAAATATTGGTGTTTATTAGTTTAAAATCTGCTATTCTGTGGTTTCATGGAATGTCTCTCACTGTCCTAAGAACAGATTAAACCATCTGAGCAAGTTACTCTACTGCTAGTTACTTCAATGGTTTTATCTTGTCATCTTGTTAAAAAAAAACCAAACCAAACACATTAAAATGCAGCCCCAAAATTCAGGTGCTGCAGATATGCTGGAGGAAAGCATGAAGTTAAACCAGCTGTATTTTATGAAATTCTGTTTGGTACGGCACTTTTCCTTATAAGGCCCAATGACCAATTGTTTTGATTATTTAGAAGGAAAAAATTCCATGAGAACTGTTACTGAAAATGACTAACTTGGCATTAGTGATGTGTCGTTCTCTTACAGCATTTGATGCAATACTGAAGTTAATTAAGATAGCTGAAGTATCCAGTTAGCCAGTCAGTGCCTCAGCCGTTCATGCGTGATCCATTTATTACATTTCCTTGTAAATTACTAATGATATCTGTAAATAAATACTCCTTCTGGTTGTAGTGGTGTCTTCTTAACATCCACGCCTTTGTAAATAAAGAACAGGCTGTGTATCTAAGTGAAAGCTCCAACACTTGATTCCCAGGGCACGGTGATCTATGGGCTGGCTTTTGCAGCGAGGAGCTGAAGCGATTCCTCTTGTTTTGCCGTGAGAGCAGTGAAACCTCTGACGGAGGAGTGTGGTGCTGCCATTGCTAATGGATGGTGGAGGATCTGCAAGAGCCCAGTGGCTGGGGCTGCACATTAGAAACTGGGGATGGTCAGGTCAGGTTGCAAGAGAAGGACGTGCTTGACAGAGAGGTAGCCTGGATTTAGTTGCATGGGTTTGTTTGTTTACTTAAGCAAGGATTGGAGGTTGGTGAAAATGCACTGGCTGTCAGGCAGTAGGTATGAGCTGCTTTTGCTCTACATTGCAGAGAGGTACGTGAGAGAGATGGGACCAGGATTTAGCAGCTCTGAAATGTACGTCCAACTGATGCCTTCTTTTGGCATCTCAGTGGTGTAGAGAAGATAGGCTTGAAAACAGTTGCTGCTCTTGCTCAAACCTGTTTGTGTTTTCTATTAGACTCTTACAGGCAGAGGATGAGGAATAAATTATTTTGGGTAATTATTTTTGCCTTCTGCGTGATATTTTTCCTGTATGCTGAAAAAAAAAAAAAGACTTGTCCTAACCAACAGAAGCTGCATGCAAAATTTAATGTGTCTTGGTTTTTTTTTTTACTTCTATTTTGCTTTTCTAAGTATGGAAACACAGGATTCACTCAACCAGATAATAGGTAGAATTGTCCTTTTGTGAACCTTAAAATGGAGGTAGTGAGAAAGAATGTCTAGGCTCTTGGATCACTGGAAAATAATTAACAAAAACAATTTACAGTAGCTTGGTCCGCAGTAGGATGTTACCTTGAGCACACTCTTACAGCATCTTGTGTCCATGCAGAACGTAATTCTCATAGCTGTATCAACAAGGGACTGTTTACTGTAGTAAGCGTAGTAAAAGCTCATTGCGGTGAGTTAGTCTCCACTTTAAGGTTTCTTTGCGTTAACTGCTTACAATGTGCTGAAGTTTGTGTTTCTTCCCATCTACACACGCCCTTCTTTACTCCAGGATCACGCTGACTGGAGGTACATGCTCCATACGTGTTGGCAGGTAGCTAGAAGTGCTGCTCTTTGTGGTAGGGGTTATAAGCAAGTTGGTTGTAATGATTGATTAGTTTTGGAGAGTCTGCCAAGGCTCTGGTGGCCTCCAGTTCAGGTATGTCTGACCCCACTGAGATACAAATCATTACGGGATGGACAGGTACCGATCACTGCCCACCTAAACGGAAGTGAGAGAGCACATCCGGACCTGGCCTTGGGGATGCATCGACACAAAGGACCACAAAGGATGTAGCAGAAGACAAAGACAGACAACGGAATTCTTGATCAGTGTCCTCATTCATGCTCTGGGCTGCGGTTTTGCGAGTGACATTGCTACCAAATCCAGGAGTGATTTATTCTCCCCCTCCCCTGGATGGTGCACAGTGCCACAGCAGAGGCCTGAGGTGACCGGGTAAAAACCCAGCCAGTAAAGGTCAGTAGCCTCACCTATGCCATAGTGTCCATCTGGCCTGGGCCTGCTGCAAGCACTGTGACTCATCAGACGTGAACAATACCAAAGAAACGGCTACAGGATCCTGCAGAGGCTGGAGGAGGAAACCGATCCAGTAAGTATTGCATGCCCAATTGCACAATAACTTCACAGGAGGGTTTAAAATACTTTTTCTGGAGCGGAGCTGCCTCGCTCAGGTAGCAGCCTTCCCCTTGGCCTTTAACTTGGCCATTCTCAAACTTGAATCAAACTCTTGTTTTATTTATTTGCTGTGGACTCCTCATACACACGGATGCACTGTCACTTGCTGGCCACCTGCGAACTTCTGCACTCCAGCTACTGTCTCAGCATCCCTTCATTTCTCTTACGCTCTTACCCAGAGTGACAGCCTTTACTGTTGCCATCCTCTACCCCAAACTTTTGCATGTCAAATCTAGCAAATTGTTTTCGGTCTCCGCTCCACTACCCTTATCTTGTCCTGCTGTACTGAAGGACTTCTCAGAAACTTCAATGTATCGGCTTCCTTGTACCTCTGGTCTTCTCGTTCCCCTTGTTCTCTATGTTCTCTACCATCTGTGTAAAAGATCCATCCCATGAGGAGTGGCATCAAGTTGTATCTTCACTGCCCAAGTCTTTGCAACTCTGTCCCCTGGCTGTCGTGCCCTGTTTGGGACACCAGATCTCCCGATCACTAGAAGGAGAGAGGCGACCCTGCTCTTGGTGCCGATGTCACCACAGAGCACGCTGCCCACTCCCTTGCCTGCCTTGGGGAGCCCTGGGGCTGTGGGGAAGGCACGAAGCAGCCTGGCCCAGCTAGACACAGCAAGGAGCACGCCCATCCCAGCTGAGCTGGGGGCTGCAGCACTGCTCCCCTCCACGTTCCCCAGCGCTCGGCTCCTCGTGTGCCTGCAAGGGGAGAGTCTGAAGGCTGGAGGGAACCGTGTGTTTGGGGCGACGCACGGACGTACAGGACGGATGGTGTTACGTGGGACTCTGTTTCCTCCTGCTGCTGCCTACACCCCTGCCCATGAGACGTGTCCTTCAGCTTAACAAGTGTTGGTTTGCCTTCCTTCCAGTCGGTGTCATCTGTCACATCTCTGCTGCTGACTCGGGGCTTTGTAGTTTCTCCAGTACCTGACTCCACAAATACAGGACCTCTTGATCACACTTTTTGATGCCTTTATCTTTTTCATATATATATATATATTTATTTTTTTTTAAACTCTTACTCCC
>JAAGNO010019404.1:27421-42001 GCA_033439905.1 Ceryle rudis
TATATTTATTTTTTTTTAAACTCTTACTCCCCTCCCTGAAATGGCATCCTCTTACCAGTCCACTTTAAAGCTTTACTAGTGTATTTCTCTGCTATGCCAAGTCCCAAACATGAGATGCACTTTCCTGCCTCCTTTCTCAGCTGATTTGGTCTCCTCTCAGTTCCTGCTCACTAATCGCAGCCTTCCCCAGCTTTGGTTATGCTGCCCCCCTGCTCCAGACCTTAGTCATGCTCAGACTGTTTATAAATCTTAATGCAGTCTCAAATATAAAGCTGTGCTGTCACAGATTTTCATTAGCATGCTCAATCTTTGCTCAGAGTGAAGTACGCAAAGAATTTTCAACGGCATTCCTGTTCTAAAACTTTTATTTAGTAGAGTGAGCTTCTGCCCATCAAAAACTGCTACAGAATTTTCTTAACTTTGCAGTGTATTTTACAGTAATGTGTAGGAGCTGTGAAAAGAGTGTGTGGGTAGGAGGTTTGACTCAAATATTGCAGGTGAAGGAGGTGGTGGTGTGTTTTCCTTCTTTTTTTTTTTTCCTTCTTTCTTTTTTTTTTTTTTTTCCTTTTAGGAAATGCTTCTCCAGCACTCCTGGATGGAGCTTGTTGATAGGTAACCTTGCAGCTTGTTATCTCAGTTTGTCTGTTGTCTCTGTAAATGAGGCCCTTATGTCTCCCAGGAATTTGCTAGGGAGTAATATCCTGCAGCATAAGGACAGCAAGCTGCACATGTGTGCAGTTACAAATGTAATGCCTACTGGGTTGGGGTTTGGTTGGGTTTTTTTTTTTTCCTTTAAAAAAACCCAACAACTAAAAGCAGAACCCTTTATACTCGAATGCCTATCCAACAGTGTCTGACCATTTCAAGTTTTGAAACAATAGCAACCAACTTACCCCATTACGTATGTCCCAGAAAAACCTACAACAGCATATGGAGTATGTGGAAGTAATTTGGAAGGCATCTCACAGTTTTGAAGGGAACACGGTGAAATTAAAAGTTGGGGGAAAAGAATTTGAATGTGGTCGTAAGGGAAGAAACTAGTTAGTGGTATTAAAATAGAGTTTGTAATGAGGGGGGTGACAAGTAACTCTTTTTTTTTTTTTTTTTTTTCCCCCCTGATTTCTCTTAGCATATAAAAAAGCTGCAGCCCATATGAAGAAGGGAATTATTAGCTAAAAGGTAGCCATCAAATTTCAGAAGATAAACAAAAGGTGGATCTGAACCTTGAGATTGTCAGCTCAGCTCAGCGGGAGGTTGCAAAGGCAGAGTGGTGAAAGGAGGGTTTCCTGGAGAACTCCCAGAAGATTGAAATGGATTGTGCTGTCCTGCAAGGGGACGAGAACCAGGCGATACAGTGTGTGCTAAACATAAACAGTTGTAACAAACACTGGTCGAGCACTTTACCTCCAACACTCTGCAAAACATAGATGATGTTGCGTAGTGAGACCACTACGTCAGTTGAGCTAATTAGAAGTGTTTCCTGACAGTGTTTAGGATCTTATGTACATCATCTAGAGGAGCATTCCCTGCGTGACCTACTCTGTTGTTAAGGTCATTATTTTTTCACTGAAAAAAGCACCATCAGCTAAATCAGTAAATAAATCAATTTTTCTAAATGCCTGCCTGAAAAATTAATTGAACACATGACTATTGTAAAACTGATCTCTTCAAAACTTTTAAAAAATAAAATTAAACTAAAATATACCTTTTTGATTGCAATTTTTTTGCTACCCTACAGCTACCTTCCCACAGCATGAAAGGAGCTCAAGCATCTTGCTGGAGAGCACTTTAGATGAATACATTCTCTGGGACTCTCAAGCATCTCCATTTCATGTTTCCATCTGCCCTCCAGGACTTTTTCCCATAATGTGCATGAAACAATGATGCATACCGTACAGTTGTAAGACTATTTTTATTCCATCTTTGTTGTCACCATCTTCCTTCCACCTTTCTGGAAGCCTGCCCCACTGGCAGTCTGCAGCTGTTCAAGGCAAAGGCTTGCATGTGTTTTTCTCCCATCTTGTAATGTAGGCTTGGAAATCGGGGAAGCAGAGTCTACTAAGTAAGTTGATTTAAAGAAAAAAAAAAAAAAAAAAAAAAGGAGAGCTCTTAAATGGCTTGGTGTCTTTGTGGAGAACAAAAATGACCTTGCAGAACATGGGTCTTTCATTGCAGACCGCCCATGATTGGTGTTGGTGACTGTTTACAGTGGTAAACTGTCCAGCGAGACTGTGGAGGAGTATGCCCTGGTGTTGATGAAGGCTCGAGCCTGTGTTTGGGAGGTGGAGCTGGGACAGAGTAGGGCCACAGGTATGTGTGTCACAGCCTGCTTCTGTGCCAGTAGGGAACCCTATCCTTTCAACGCTCTCCGTGACCTCCTGTGCATTGATGGGATGTGTAGAAACCTCCTCGTGCTACTGTCAGCCTTCCTGACACGGTTGCCCTGCTAATAACAAGCTGATTACCTTGTGATTTAATGGGAAAGTTGTTGGGTGACTACATCATTATGACATTTCATCAGGCTGACAGGAGCTCCCAGATTGGTTTTCTGTTGGTGCAGCTCCAGGGCAGAATCTGTGTGGACTTCTGGCAGGTTCTGCCTTTGCTGCCTGAAGCTGAGTTTGGTAGTTGCTGCCAGTCACCTGAATCCAAAAATTGCCCTCCAGGTGCCTGTTGGGGATAGTACCTACCTGGCTTCATCTCCCCCTGCTGTGTTCAATCCTGTAGCTCTAAATTACGCATGACTGCTTTTATTTGTTCATTAATCTGGCTTCAAATCTCAGAATCCTTATAGATTCAGATGTGTTTCCTGAAATGCGTTGCGTGACAGGCTGAAGCAGAGCGCACCGTACACGACCTGCTCAAGGCGCCGTATGAGAGATGGGAACAGGCGCAGAGCTGTGTGCCTACCTCATTCACGAGGATGCTCTCACAGCAGGTCAGGGTGCAAACACTCCTTGATGTCACTCTAGTCCCAGTAAGCTCTGGAGGTGTACGCCAGTGGCATGGACAAAGCTGGCACCTGGAGAGAGTCAGAAATACATGAGCGGTCTGTGCTGTGCCGGATCTGAAAGGCTTGCTGATTACAGCTCTGAAGAGGGATTTGCTTTGGTATTACCCGAAGTATTCTGCACCTTTAATTATCCTTTCCTGAGCCTTTTGTTCTTTAGCTCATCAGGTCATTGATACAACCATCCAGCATCGCAGCAGTAGCAAAGGCCAGCGTGGCTAAATGTGACATGTCTTATTTTAATGTAAAATTACAATAATCTATGAAGTATTTTCTTTTTGGATAGAACAGCAATTCCTCAACTGTAGGGTGTATTGAAAGATGAGCTGCTGCTTAGGAATTGGGCAGCCTTCCGTATTTGTTGCCTTTCTTTTGGGGACTGGGAGAGACAGAGGAGGCAGGTCAACCAGGATTGGCATTTTAATTGGAATAGCTCCAATAAATCATACAAAAATCCAAAGTTAGGGAAAAAGCAAAACTAAACCGTGACAGCTTCTGCCCCCAGCCAGTGTTGTTCAGGCACTGTGATTCAGGGCACGATTGGGCTTCCACTGTGTTCTTTGGACTACTGTGTAGTTACCACCTACACCCGGGATGTGGTGTATGCGCTGGGGAGACGACCCTTTCTCTCAGCCCCTTCTTTTCTGTCCTTCACAAGTTGTGTCTCTGTCCCAAATGTGAGCTTCCCAGCCAGACAAAAACTGAGGTAGGGTAGAGGATTTCTCCAAGCCCAGCTTTACTTGACCAGTTATGGAAGCTGTTAAATACATCTTGCCTTACGATTGAAGTCAGATGACTCTCTCAAAAAGCAAGACTTGTAACTTCTTATCCTCTCGAGTTGTGTTTGGCAACCTAATTATGTGGTTTGAATGGTACATCCTAAAGTCTTCAAGTTTAGAAAAATCTTCTGAAATCTAAGGATGTAAAATCATGGTTTCAGGGGTGGTCTGGGCCAGGCAGGCCGGCACCAGACAAATCTGAAATCTGTACCAAGCAATTTTGGTAGATGTTGTAATAAAGCATAGAATTGGTGGCCACCCGGGTAGATAACGATTATTTGGGAAGAGTCAAATCAGCATTTTTAAGAGTCCTGTCTTAGGGAGTTGGAGTGCTTTGGAGGCATCAGTAAGAATTAAAGAAGTTCTGGTTCAAAAATCAAAGTGAACCTTATCAAAAAGGCTTTTTAAGGAAACTAAGGAGTCATAATGTAAGAGGGAAGATCTTTGCACAAGTCAATGACAGATTAAAAGGTAGGATCAAAGGGTAGAAGTAGAAGGTCAATTCTCAATTAAAGGAGGGTCCCAGTTACATTCCACAGAGATTTCTGCTGTTCAGCACATTTGTAAATGGTATCAGTAAGGGGATGAGCAATTGGGTGAACAAGTTTGCTGTGAGGAAAAGTGCCAGCTGTGGAGAACAGTACAAGGACATGAAAGTGCTGAGGACTGTGCAACAAAATGGGTGATGAAATTCAGTGTAGATAAATGAGGATAACTGATGAGGACTGGGCAAGAGGGACCTGATCATATATGAGATTATGGATTTGAGCTGAGCATTACCATTAAGGCGTAAGATCTGGGGACTGTGATTGATGATTCTGTGAAATCATGAGCTCACTGATCACCAAAAACACAACCCAAATGTTAGAAGAAAGAAATAGAGAAAAAAAATGGAGAAGTCATTACAACAGTGTATGGCTCAGTTGTCTTCCAAGTGCTGCGTGTACTTCTGGAGCCTTTATCTCAGAAAGGATATATTAGAGCTGGAAGAGGCTTAGAGAAGGTCAGCAAGGATGATGAGCTGCATAAGGTGGCTTCCATATGAAGAACACTTCTGTAAATGGGGACTTTTGTCTGGGAAAGGAATGAATTTGGGCAGTGTTGTGGAGATCTGCAGAGGAAGGAAGAGGTTCTCCATAAAATCAGAAGAGGAGAGACATGTGGGATGATTTTTTGAAAGCACGCTGTAGATTTTAGAAACTGCTACGGTTTCCAGAGGGAGTGTGGACTGTTGCTTGGAAGGGTGATGTGCTGACAGCTGCTGATCTAGCCCCCACACCTGGGCTTGTGGTAAGATGACGTGGGACAAAAGAAAATCACGTTCCTTACAAACATCAATTAATTCTCGATCATATTGGTGCACAATCTCATCTGCAACATCGGGATGTGTGTTTGTGTTGACTTCTACATCTACAGGATTTGCATTTCGTTAGGATTTAGCATAAAAATGACACAGTCTTATATGCAAGTTAATTAGTAACCCAAGTTTGCTTTCACTGAAGCAGCACTTTAAAAATGGATGCAGGTTATTCTTGGGGAGGGAGAGGTGGTGGTGGTGGTGGTGTGATTCCAAAGCACATGAAAGCACTTCTGCAGGTTTTATACATTCTAACAGTCATTACTGTTAAACAGTCAATGTTATTTGTATCACAGCCTCTCCAAAGTGTTTAGAAAAACATTTATTCAGTGCCATAGAGATTCCTAAAAAGCCCATAAACCCACAATTATCAGATGGGTTAACTCTAGGCAGCTCTTGTTTCCTTTAATTTAGTATATAATCAGGAATCCTTTGGAACATGCAGCAACCAAACCTGAGCTCTCAAGATTTAAAGTCAACCTAATAATTTGAAGCATGAAAAGCCCACAAAGAGATGCTGGATAGTATTGTGATTTTTATTTTTTCTTTAAATTACAGACTATTAGGTCATGATAAAATAAACGTTGGTAAGTTCATGTTCTACTTTTCCAGAAACTTAAGAAGAAAAAAAAAAAAAGAAATGGCAGGCACAACGGATTTTTTTTTTTTTCTATATTCTGAAAAAGGTTATGTAATACTCTTTCTAGTGCAGCATATTATAAGAATGAGTTATTTTCTAAAATTAAAAAGCTGTTTGTCCAAATTTCAGGGCTGTAGTACAGCTTTCAAGAATTGCGAGTACTCTTACGATCATGAAGAAACCACCGTGCTGTACTTAATAGTCTAATCCGTGTAAATACCTGGTTTTATACAGTGGTTACTGTCCTTCAGCAACTTAGTCACTTTTTTCCTTCAAATACTTGCTTTTTTAATTAATAAAAGGTACGTATCTTTAACAGATATTTATGGTGGGATCTGTATATTTAGTGCTTAGAGGAAAAGAAACAGGTTTAATCATTTTAGTGCATTTGTTCCCTTGCTATCCTCATTTCACACTAGTTTGAAAGGATCAGGGTTTTTTTTCCTGCTTAAGTTTATGCTATCTCAATAACTTTCTCTTGTTTCGTGGAGGTTTGGGTTTGGGTTTTTTCAAAAAAAAAAAAAAAAACTACAAAGACTGCGTTACAATTTTGAATTGATGAGGTTACCTTAGTTCTTGTCTTTTTCTCCCTTCTATATCATACTTTTTGCAGCATAATAATTGTTCTGCACACAGTAGATATTAGTAATGTGCTGTCATTACCAGTAGACTACAATGGTTGCCTGGGTTTAGTTTCAGTGCTTATGTTAATTCATTGTGTTCTAGATGTTAGGCTGCTCCCCCGAGGGGAGAAGTCTTCTGTGTTATTATCTCTAAGTGGTTCTTGTGTTTATACCTAAGATCGCTGGATAGATATTTTCCCTGTTTTGCCCACATCATTCCATTTTCCTGCAGCAGCTTTCACGGGCAGTTCTCCTGCTGCATGCTTGGGTTTGGTTTTGTGTTCCTGCAGCCTGCGCATGTTCTTGCTGCTGTCCTACCACGCTCCCTTGGCCACCCCTCTGTACCTTAGGCTAGAGCTTGAATCCGTGGAGAAGGATTTCTCTGAACTCAGCTGCCTGCTATAAGGAGAAGTCCAGAAGTTAAAGATAAGATAAATACAGCCTTGTATATATATATATATTTATTTTTTTTTTTAAACCCCAAACTATCTGTTCTTTTGTGATTAGTTTCCATATGCATGTATGCTCCCCTTACATGAAACACTGCTCTAGGGTAAGGCCAGTGCCTACATCTTTGGAGGGTTAACTACAATAACTGTTATCCCAAAACACAAAAGGCCAAGTGCCTTCACCAACCTCTCAATGCCACCTTGTCCCCCCTGGTCCTCAGTGTGGACCCCTTTGTCTTTTCACATCTCTTCATCAGCTTGTGAGAGAACAGGTGCTGGAAAACCCTGGCTGGTTCTGGATGCTGTCAGGTCGTGTACCTGTTGGCTCTCTCCCTCTCGCCTGTCACTTCAAAGGCCACAGTGGCCAGCAGCAGGGCTCCAGGGGTTGAGATCTGTCCCTCCTGCCATTTGGCAGTGCTGTGTTTATAGGCAGTCGTGCTGGGTGTCTTCACGGCTTAGGGCAGAAGCACGTGCATACATGTTGATTGCTGTTCAGATCTCTTCCAAATTACACAATGGAATAGGTGAAAAATGAAATGAAGTATCACTTTGTGAAAATGCAGGCATGAGCCATGGCCTAGGCAAGTGCCCTGGTCAAACCCACCTTCTGGTTAATGGTCTCATCCCAGCAACGCCCATTTCTTCCTCCTCCTTGTCCTTCAGCATCAAAGCCTCAACTTGACCTTCCAGATATGAGAGAACTCAGGCCACAGAGAGACTCATTTCTTTGTTGCCTTATTCCCTCTCTGGTCCCATCTGGCCTAGCACAAATGAGGGAAAATTGGCATCTTGCTACTAAAGACAGGATTCTCCTTCTAAACGTGAGCAAAGGTGAACAGTCTTCCCTGGCTGCCTTCTCTAAAGAGCGACGTGCTGTTCAAATAAATGCAGGTCAGAGGGCCTGCCAAGACTGACCAGTGATGCAGCCCCCTGCATCAGTCAGAAGACTGGTTTTAATTCAACATGGAGAAAGGCAGCCCTGAAGTCATCAATACTTCAACATCTTTGCCAGATAACCGTGGCTTTTTCTTACCTGCTTGACTGTTTCTGTTGGCGCGATCAACTTCTCCAGCTGAGATCCTCCCTTACTGAAAGTTATTTCTCTGTAAGAGTGACTTCTGGAAATCCTGAGTTGACAGACCTTCTGCTACCTGCAGCTACTCTGAGATGAGGCTTCTGCTGCAAAAAGTCTAGTATTTTTCTAAAGTCAGTCAGACCTGCTGCTCGCTCTGAGGTCAGTGCAGTAGGCTTGATGATCCAGGAAGGATGGCTGAGCTTTGCAAGGCTGCAGGTCCCAGGGCGCTGGCCTGGAGCAGTGCAGGCACTTTGCCACTTAAGCCCCCAGCCCCTTCCAACAACTGTCCCAGCAAAGGTGTCTGAAAAAAGGAATGTTAAATTTGTACCTCCACAAACTGAACTGCCCTAGTGAGAGGCTTGTGTGTAAACCCACAGCACAACGGCAGCCAGAGGAGGCTGAGTGGTGCTCCTTCTTCAGTCTCCTTAACCCAGGAGAAGATTCCTTCATCTTCAGGAGCTCTGGTGACATTTGCACAATTTTCACAGCCCCAGCTGAGAGGGGCAGGCATGGTGAGATCTGTAGTTAGTTCTGCTGCTCAGTAGTGGAGGGGCTGTCTGACTGTCACAGTGGCTCTTCTGAGTAAGTGGCTGTGTTTAGGCTGTCTCTTGCTGATGCTTCCTCCAGCTCAGCTACCTCAGTCTTCCCCGGCTGCTTGGACTGAGCAAGTTTCCTCTGCTGGTACTTTGTTTAGTCAGGTGACTTTTAGTTACTGTTACAGAAAAGAAGAAAAATGGTTATTTACACAACAGTAATTGTGGCTCTTCCAGGCATATTCTCCACAGAAGTACCACAAGTGATGTCTCGTCCTTCACTCTGAAGGAGTCTTTGGTGTTGGCAAACCTGAGAGAGGTTAGACTGGGACATTCTGAGCTTAGTTTGCTCCATTACCACCCTGAGTAGCGGCAGCTCCAGGCTTCCTTGTGCTGCACATGGTCACCCTCCTTCTTCCCAAACCAGGGTGCCAGTCTGTGTTTCATGTTTCCAGACCTTACACCATGCTCCCAGCTGGGACAACTCTTGCCCACATATTTCTCTCCCATGGCCCTGCTCCCTTCCCTCAGCCCCAGCAAACCTTGGCAGCTCCTTCCCATCAGCATCTAAAGCCTTGAGACGGGAGCACAGGTTTGGGAACAGCAGGTCTACAGCAGCCACTGAAGAGGTGGTTGTCACTCCCCAGAGCAGCGTGTCGGTGGCAGTGGCACATGTAATGGCTCCTGCCCCACGGCGCGAGCGAAGAGCAGAACTGGGAGCTGCCGTGGCCGCCGACCGCGTTAGGTGGTGCGGCGACGCGCGTGGCACCGTTCGGGAGCCCTTTGCCTTACGCCACTGCCGGTAGCAGTTGGGAGGGTTCACAGGCACAGCCTGGATGGACATTACTGTCTTCAGAGAACTTGAGCATGTTCATGTGAGTACATGGCTCACCTGGGATCTGTGTGGACAGCACTTAAAGAATCACAGTTTCCATAGGGTAAGTAACCGCTTTTCATTTTCTTTCCTTAAAGAAATATTTCAAAGCCAGGCTAACTCTGTAACAAGTATTAAACCCTTAATCAGTTCCAGCGTTACAATGAATCTGATGTTTCTAGGACTTTTCCCCTGGCTGAAAACATTAATTTCAGGTATTTGAAGCTAGATTCACTGTTCTGTATCCAAGGCGCAATGACAGATGCTGTGTCCTCAATGTTGTGTTCTCGTCACTGCACTCTTAATTTGAAAGAAAATAACCATTAAACTGGTGTTTTCATTTACTGTTCTTCGATACTTTTAAGAAAAGTAAGAAACGAAAGTCAGGAGGAGGATTTGGGGTTGTATTTATGTAATGTCTTCCTTATCCTTTTAGTTTAGGTATCAAGTAATGTTTTAAAACATTTTTGAGTGCAGCTGTTTTTTCAGATTTATAAAGATGAACCATGAATTTTGAAAAGAAGTATTGTTCCCTTTTTTAATATTAATAATAAGAATAAATTATTTAGCTTAGAGTTCGGGTTTTTTTGGGTTTTGGTTTTTTCCTTTGACTCCTTAGATGGTAGAAATTCAAATATTGTCTGGCCTGGAATTATCTAGGTGTCTGAGGGTTAGCAAACATTAGTGCCTCACGGATAATGGAAGATCTGATAAATTCTAAGAGTTATAATGTGACAAATTACAGAAGTTGGATTTTGTTGCTAGTTCCCAAGTGGGATCCATCTGGATCCACTGCGCTGTGATTTTGCTGTATTCATAAGGTAATGAAGAACAGAACCTGACCTTCCTCCTTCATTCTCTTCAGCATTTTCACTACATCTGGTGTTTATCTTGCTTATTTACTAGTTCCAGTTGCTTCGGTTTCCCCTGATGCAATAGTCTTTCCGTGCCTCGAGTGGACCGTTTCTGAGGGCATCTGCTTTGTGCTAGAACGACTTTAGCTGTGTGGTGAGAATTGAGTACCGGAAGCATTTCAGAGAAAATGGTGAATACTGTTGAGAGGACATTAGAATATTTCAAATAGAATTCAGGAGTTTTTCTCGAGCAGGAAATAGTCAGTAAGTACCAATGGTGAAGGGACTAAGTCCTCGTGGACTTAGTCCATTCCATTTATGTGACTGTCTTGAATATTGTCTGCTTACTGTGAGCCACGGTAGTAGAAACATCTGCATATTGAAGCTCTTCCTTTCTGCTGTGATAGTGGAAGATGTTGAGATAGGCATCGCAGGGGAACTAATTTATGAGGGTCTTGCTGGGAGAGGGAGCATTTTCTCCCTGAAACAGGTGATTCGGGGACCTCCAAAAGAGGAGGTGAGGGTTGTGCATCCTACCCCCCCCACCCCCTTGCTCATTAGTTGAAAACAAAGCTTTAATTTTTCCTTTGGGTACTGGAGCTGATTCTGCCTCATCCCTGTATGTCCAAAGCCCCAGATGAATGCTCCTCAGCTGTCAGACAACTGCATCTGGTTGCTCTGAAGCACTTTTGCCTTTACTAGATGTTCAAGGACACCAGTTTGCTCACCTTCACACTTATCAGCAGAGGAGGCTGGGGCTGTGCAAAGCTGAACTTGCTACCAGAAGGAAGAACACTTTACTGGAGTGAATGGGAAGCGAGAAGGGAAAACGGTTTGTGTGGAGGGAAAGGTTACGTGACTCCAGGGCTCCTGCCAAGATACCTCCAGGCTGCTCTGGCACGTGGGCTCTGTACGCTGCCCAGGGCTTCATCCCTGCACATCGGGAAGAGTTGGGAGGGATAAATCTCCCTGTTGCCAATGAGGCGCTGAACACATTTTCCACATGTACCTGTGTTATCCAGGAGGCCTTCTAGCAAGAAAAGGAAGACATGCTTCAAAAAGGATGGTGGCAGGGAAAAGGGGAGATAAAAGGGAAATTCCAGAAAGGCCCTCTGGATTTGCTCAGGCACACCTAGACTTGCCCTCTATTGGGATTTACCTGTAGCATGTACATCATTAAAAGACTTCATTATTTTTTTTTTTTAAATTAATTTTATTTTCCTTTGCAGGTCACCTTTTAAGCTGCTATTTCCTGTATAATTAAGCAGAATGAAGCCATTAGGTTCTAGTAAAGTTGGGTCTAATCCAGAAATCTTCTCTTATTCAGTTCTTTCTGAGTAAGAAACTCAAGTCTGGGCCCGGCATTTTACACGTTTCACTGTTATTTCTAAATTATTTGTGATCTATGGAATTTTTTATTTGTTTGTTTCATTTTTAACTTTATTGAAAACTCCTTTGCTTTTGTCTAACTTTATCTCTTTATGTGTTACTGTCCAGCATAGAGTTAGTTGAAATGATGTAAGTATACTGCAAATTGAAGTGCATAATTACTACTGGTAATGCAAGAACGATTGATTCCTACAGTTTGTAATTAACAGTACATAATGTTCTGTGCATGGGTTGGATCTATCCCTTTTAACTTTTCCTTTCCCATTCTTTCCAACCCCCGGTCTTGCCACATCCCAGCCTTTCTGAATATACTGGTTTCGCTGGAGTCTAGTCCATTCTTCCTTTTGTTTTTCAGACCAGTAAAAATGGGAAGTACTGGATTCTGGTTTCCTCCAAGAAGAGTCAGCGGAACTGGTTAAGACCAAAATCTGAGGACTTTAGTGGGCAAACATCAGGTGTGCATTGAACAGAGGCTACTTTAATCCTGCTTTAAGTATATGCTTCTTTAAAAATAATATTATATATGAGCTCTTGTGTAATGTGATTGTTATATTTGATACTGCATATAATCATTCATCCTGCAGTTGTGAAAGCACCAGTAAGAATGAGGATTTTAAGTGATAATATGTTGAGACACAAACAGGCAATATTACTCATAAAATTCTTTCAGCTGGTCTTTGGAAAGTGTAATATTTGAGGATCAGTGGTTTTTTCGGTTTTATCTCCATTGCTCAGTCTATATATCCACAAACAAACAAAAAGTGGTTATTTGCCCTTCAGAGCTCAATACTGAAGTTCTTAATTGCCTCATCTGTTGAGAAGTGGTACTGAGATGATAGTACGTACGCTTTTTAATAAAACAGTCGTTGGCAGACATTGGATCCACACTAGATTTGTTCTAATGATGCATTTTTAAGGAAGCTTAAACACAGTTCAAAGTCAGCTTAATTCATTTTGATGATAGAGGAACAAAATCTGAATTCTTCATCTGTGTGGCTGCTCTGGTACAGCGGCTAGGTTACCTGAAGTTTTGGCGAAGATGACAGGGATGTTATATTGGCCTGAATATGGGGTGGTCCCCAGCCTGAGGTGTCACCTTTGCATGGAGAAAAGAAGTGAGAAGTTGTCAGAGTTGTCATATGCTGTTCCACAACAAGCACTGCTTTTGGCCGCAGATCAGACCCTGCCTGTCACCCTTCTGCATGGCCTAACATCCTGCATCTCCCCAGCCTGATGCACATTCCATTCCTCCCCACCTGCTCCAGCATTACCAGCTCAACCCTATCCTCGTGTCCTGAGATATTCCCAACCCCTGTGCAGCAGTCCCAGCACCTCCCTGGCCCCACAGCCCCATCCTAGTTCTGTCCATTGTCTCTCCCTGTAGCCTGCCAGCTGCCCCCGTTCCCCTTGTCACGCCGCCTGGGCACAGAGCTGCTTGCTGCTGAGCTCCAGACCCAGCATGGTCACACAAACCCCAGTCCCCTGCGGAAGACTGTGGATGCAGTTATTTCCCTTTCCCTCTACGGCTAAAGCTGCCCTGTCTCGGGCTAGGTGTGGATTTGGCAGGGAGGTGGAAGGGCTCGCAGCCCTTTCTTACTCCATTGAGAATGCAGGTGCCCCAGCCATGAAGTGAGGGCTGTGGCTCCTGCACTGTCAGCTTTGTGTGGCGGGTCCCATACAGGTGTCTGTGTGCTATAGATATACCCTATGGAAGTATAGATCAGGCTGGATTTTTTTTCACCCTCCAGAGTTCATTTGTCAGGAGTGCTTAAGCTAAAAAAAGATTTCATTCTATATTCAGGCCAATATGTGTAGAAGACCAGTGTGTTCATTTACAGAAAAGCAAAATTAATTTTATTTCCTGATTCTGACTAAAGCTTATATTGAAAAAAATCTTTCAAGCCACAAATATATCACAACGTTGTTGTGAATTGGACCTTCCTTTTGGTTACACTGGTGGCCTCATTAAAGTCTTTGCAACTGGTCTTCATTTACCTTTATTGAAGAAAATTATTGCTCCCAAGTATCCAAACAACTGTTCCATTTTTTCACCTATGAACTAGATAGTTGATTATGAAACAGAAAATAAAATTAAGCTGTTACTTTGAAGACCTGTGAATGCTCCCAGTCATGGAACTGATGTCTCCGGGCTTCGTCCCATGAGCGGGAGTGAGTCTGAGACAAATCTGAAATCCTAAGTCCTTAAAGAAGCACCTTTCCTGTCAGTGGATGTTTTTAAAGAGGTTAGGGTTCCGTATGAAGTTTGGGGGAGTGAAGGTGGTCTTGACAAACCTGTTGCTTAAAGAAGGTAGTGTAGTTCAGCCTGCCATTCAAGGACTTCAGGGTTGAAAGGCAGCAGATTTCCATCTTGGCATGCCAGTATTTCTCTTCTCTTGTAAAGACAAGGGAGAAGTTATGGGAAGGAGGGAGGAAGAGGCCCCGACAAAGACATACTCCATGTACACGTTTCAACTGGAGATCTCAATCTTAAGGTTTCATAAAATGCAGACACTGAAGAGTCGCGTTCCCTTCTGCCTCTCCCTGCTTCTCCAGCCCTCCCATCACAGGCT
The DNA here is from genome assembly GCA_033439905.1 of Ceryle rudis. Taxonomy (NCBI): domain Eukaryota; kingdom Metazoa; phylum Chordata; class Aves; order Coraciiformes; family Cerylidae; genus Ceryle; species Ceryle rudis. The sequence continues at coordinate 41,575 of JAAGNO010019404.1, forward strand.
CTCCTTCCTCCTCGCTTTCTCCCGGCGCCATGCTGGGGCTCTTGCCAAGACCATTTGGTTTTGCCCCCATCACACCTGGATGCCGCTCTCCTTTGGTTCCCTCCATCTCTGCTGAGCTTCAGCAGGGGAGAGAGGAGAGGGGAGAGCTGAGGCCTCTTCTAAGCTGCCCAGACTCTCCTCGCTGCCAGTGGAGAAGAGCCCGTTTTGTTGAGGGGGGAGATGGCGTTTGGTTGGAGCAGCTGTGGCCTGCTGCTCCCTGCCCGCCGCCTGGCCGCCCGGCTCCACCTGTCCCAGCAGCTGCTGGCTTCCCCTGCTCTGCTACTGGGGGCTGTGGGGGCGGCCGGTGCTAGTCCCCTCCGGGAGCGGGGGGGGGGGGGGGCCGTCTGTGCGCCGCGGGGGCCGCAGGGGGGTCCGGGGGGCTGTGGGG
>JAAGNO010019406.1:0-17829 GCA_033439905.1 Ceryle rudis
ACACCACCACACACCAGTACAGGTTAGTGGTTGATCTGCTGGAAAGCAGATCCATGCAGAAGGACTTTGGAGTCCTGATGGACAATAAGTTACTCATGGGACAGCAACATGCCCTTGTGGCCAGGAAGGCCAGTGGTGTCCTGGGGTGCATAAAGGAGAGTGTGTCCAGCAGGGTAAAAGAGATTCTCCTCCCCCTCTACTCTGCACTAGTGAGACCACATCTGGAGTACTGTGTCCAGTTCTGGTCTCCCCAGTTCAAGGAGCATAGAGAAATACTAGAGAGAGTCCAACGGAGAGCTACTAGGAGGATGATAAATGGACTTGAACATTTCTCTTATGAGGAAGGGCTGTGAGATCTGGGCTGTTTAGTCTGGAGAAGAGAAGCCTGAGAGGGGATCTTATTAACGTTTACAAATATCTGAAGGGTGGGTGTGAAATAGAAGGGGCCAGTCTCTTTTCAGTGGTGCCCTGTGATAGAAGGAGGGGTAATGGCAGCAAGGTGAAACACAGGAAGTTCCACCTCAACATGAGGAAGAACTTCTTTGCTGTGAGAGTGACTGAGCACTGGAACAGGCTGCCCAGGGAGGTTGTGGAGTCTCCTTCTCTAGGGACTTCAAAAACGTGCCTGGATATGTTCCTGTGTGGCCTGCCCTAGGTGATCCTGCTGTGGCAGAGGGGTTGGACTCAATCTCCAGAGGTCCCTTCCAATGCCTACCATTCTATGATTCTATGAAAAATTGCAGCATGTTTGTTGCTATTACCCTTTCTCCACCCAGGTCACTCTGACAGAGGCAATGTAGACAACCTCAAGAGTCGCTGAGTCTTTTCACTTCTATTTCCACTGAGCAATGAGGCCATTTCTTCCTCAGCTTTAGGTACTGTTAGGAAAAAGATGTGTCAAGGCATCATCCTGGAACACCACCTGAAGGAGGTGGCAAACCCACCCCCTTTCTGCAGCCTAGTGCAGGCCCAGGGGTGCTGGGTCACTGCAGGGGTAATGGGAGAGAGGCAATGTGCAAGAAGCCTGTTTGTCTCTCCGTGGCTTTTGCCTGGCAACATCTACAACAGCTTAGCAGCAATGGGTTTTAAGGGAAGCAGTGAGCGAGTCCAAGAAAGAAGCAACTAAAAAAGGTTTCTGTTAGTGGAAAACACATGTTCAAACTGATGCTTGCAGGAAGGATATATGTTGGCGAGGAAAAAAACACAGTCTCCATTGCACTATCAGTTTGATCTACATCAAGGACTTTGATGCAGAGAGGCACCTTATCTGGACTACAGCCTCCCCATGAATGCGCTTGTTAAACAGGGAGAAGGAACAGGGTTAGGAGGATAAAGGAGCACAGCACAACTTCAGTAGTTTGTTCAAGGTGGTGTGAGGGGAAGTTCAAACAAATCACTTATGATTAAACCCAAACCAAAATAAAACAGCTGGAGAAATAGCTAATCAATTTTTATGTCCTGAATGAGATGGGTGTAGATAAGGAAAGTAATGGTTGAGGAGTGGTAGAGAAGCCATCTGAATATGCACAGGCTACCAGTCTCAAAGAACTGAAAAAAAATTATTTTAGGTAACTATAAGATAAACAGTACACACACACACTCTTACTATACATATATATATAATGTGCATATATACACCCATATGCCACATGAACCATACACTCTTCCCAGGTTCCCATGACTCCTAGGACACATGACCAGTGATCTGGTGAGCTCTTAACAGAGATCATGTAATTGAGCACTGTGACCAGCAAATTACTTTCTGTTAGAGAGCAAACTACCCTCTTATTTGTCGAATGCTCATTTGTCATCTGCTGAGATTAATCACCTGGACAACATCAGTGAGATCTCCCATCTTTTCCAGATCCTAACATTAGCTCATACTGAGTACAGGGCCCTCCAAGCCAGGCTACTGGCCAGGAAATGCTGCAGCTTGTCTCCCACTCCAAGATGTTGCCCACCAGAAAAGCTGGTCCAGCAGTGGAGAAGGCAAATCAGACACGTGAGCTCTCACAGTGATGGAGACCTCACTGCAGCATGAATGACACCACCTGCATGGACAGCAGAGACTGGGGCCACAGGAGCAAAGGAGCAAAGCTCCTGCAAAAGCCATGAGATGTGACATTTCTATACCAAAGGAACATCTCAGACTGAAAGATTTATCTCCTTCTAAACAATCATCCACTGAAACCCAGCTTCTGAATGCTCTCAGAGAAGTCCTGCAGGCTACTAATTATGTTATGCATCTAAACATATCTTCACTAGCTAGTTTCCCTCGGAAGAATGATGCTATTGCCTTTTTGCCATTGAAGTAACCCTTCTGCAGTACGACTATGCCCAGTGCCACATCATTTAGAGAACACCACCCATTCCTTAACTATTTTTCTCTTAAATAACATGGACCTTGTAAAAGGGTGGAAGAAATTGTGGAACATACAGTTAAGAGCTGGAAATGAAAAGGAAATTTGAGGCTGATAAGGTGGCAGGAGCTGAAAACTACTGTATTACATAGAAATTATGTGAAAGGATAACAGTTTTGAAAATGTTTTATAAGCAAGGCTTTGAAGTTTATAAATTGTTTAGGGCACAACTTCAGTGAGAGAAGGATGTGTTGAAAAAAAGAAAAGGCAAGCATTGAAGATTGCACTGGAGCTCATTAGAAAGTCAGTTTTATTATTTTACTGGTAGGAATAAAGCAATGGACCATATCCTGTGCAGCTTTTGGCTGGGGAGAGATTTTTTTTCTGCTGCCTGGAATCAGGAAAGGTGTAATTTCTTTCATTAAGTCTCCAGTTTAGACACAAGGACTTGCTGCTTCTGCCTCTTCCCTACTCTCTCATAAGGACTGCAACCACCCCTCTCGGCTTCTATGCTCATCCTTGCCTTCACCTGTAACAGGGACTTCTTATGCAGCTCAGGAAACACTGCTGTTTTACTACAAGGGATGTAGCTTTGCACAGATGGCTCCTGAGCAGCAACCTGAAGACAAGTAATAGAAAAAAAAAACAAAAAAGAAAATACACATCAAAAAAGCAAAAATCCTAAAAACCAAATGCAAACAAGAAGAAAGGGGCAGCTGCTTCCTTAGGAGTATTTTTCTCCTATGGAATTGTAATCAGAACTGCAACACTGTGTTTCCTGGCAGTCTCCAGCCCCTGGTAACTAAACCCAGGCATGTTGACCCTGCCATTGTTTCTGCCAGGGGATGGCAGAGAGCTAAACAAGGGTCAAAAGTTTATGAGAGGCTGTGGCTGTGCCGACACGTGGAGGGGAGCATGTTTTCAAGGCATGCACAGCCCTACATGCACTTGAAAGGTCACAGCAGCCAGCAGGCTGTGAACAGTCCGGGTGGAAAAGAGGCTGAGTGGGAGCTGTGCTGTAAAGGGGAGAGCTGAAGTGTGGCTGCAGAAAGACTGACCATGGCTTATATGAGGAAGGGACACAGAGAGAGAAGGGCAGATGTGGAGGAGGGAAATGGAGAGAAAGGGAGATAATACTGGCAGAGGAGTGTCATGGACTGGGGTGACAAATAGACTGGACTTGCACAGGCAGGTGTTGCATTTGGCAGGACTGAGTAAGAGACGAAGGCCTGTTTGGTTTCCTGGGACAGGGAAAAAGGTCAGTAGCACAGAGATCATCCTACCAGCAATACTGCCTTCTGTGATTACTTTCTGTCTGCAATTATTTTGCAAAGGAACAAAGAGAGCATGATGCAGCAAAGCAAGCTAGCTGCTGTGCCACGAGGAGGGAAGCGTTGCTCACTGCTGTATTTTTGTCCAGAGAGAAACATCCCACACCAAACAGATAGGTTAAGAGAAAACACAGCAGCTGAGCCTAGGCTGTCTGCAGCAACCTACAGGCTGTGACCTCCAGGAGGCATCCCCAGCTGTGCTGCCTGTGATGGCAGCTGCAGATGCTGCTCTAGCAGCAGGGTGCTTCCTTTGCACATAAAAACTTGACAACAAAAACTTTTGATACCAGTGACCACGATGATGGGATGAAGAAAAGATGCATTTGGGAATGCATGCCCCTCTCCTGTGAAGAGAGAAAAGAGAAATGCCCGGGGTTCTTCCACCCTTGGTTCTTCTAGTCCCTTACCTGCAAGGAAATGTGATGCAAGCTATAGAGCTGCCAGCCCATGACACTGACTTCACCCTTTCTTTGTGCATTAACAGTATTAGTATTAACAGTATTAGAGACTTAAAGAAGAATCAAAGTTCCCTCTATGTTCAAATGAGTTCAGTGTTGTCTTCATATTTTTCATTTCCTTTGATAATAAATAGTTCTTCTTACTAATACCGCAGGAGTCATGGAAGGCAGAATCTCCATTATCTGTATCTAAGAGAAGAAAAGGAAGGTTAGTGATCAACCTGATTGACTGGTGTATTATTGTTTCATAGCAAGCAGGCTCCATTAGTGCATAATTGCCTTTGCTGTGGAAGAGCCCATGACTCAGCTGAGACTGGTACTCACTGTGCTAGGTCTAGGTGTCTACTGCGAGACAGTCATTGTCCCCATGAGTCATTGTTGTTGTTTAAGACCAGCCAGACAGCAACAAAGCACCACACAGGTGCTTGCTCACTCCTAGCCCCTCTGGTGGGTTGGGGAGAAGGTACAACAAAAGGCTTGAGGTTCGAGACAAAGGACTAGGAGGGCTCACTCACCAATTATGGTCATGGGCAAAAGACAGTAGAATTGGCAAAAACAAAACCAATTCAATTTAAGCAAAAACACTACTAAATCACCAACTGATTCAGAGTAGGACAATAATAAATACGACTGGATCTGAAATACACCACTTTCCTCCCACCCCTTCCTTCTTCCTAGGCCCAGCTCTGCTACCTCCTCCCCCACCAGTGGAACAGGGGTTCAGGGAATGGGGGTTGCAGTCAGTCCCAGTGCATTCCACATTGTTTTTGCCACTCCTTCCTCCTTAAGGGGAAAGGTCCTCACAGTCCTGCCCTGCAGCAAAGTGACATCCCTCCCATGGGCAACAGTCCTCCACAAACTTCCTACCAGCATGGGTCACTTCCACAAGCTACAACCCTCCAACCACAGACACTCCAGCACAGGCTTCCCTCAGAGTCATGGACTCCAGCATGGTATCCTCCATGGGCTGCAGATGCTGTTCTCCACATTTGATCTCTAAGGGCTGCAAGGGCTCAGCCTGCCATATCAGCACAGGCCAAAGGAGAATGGCGGCTCCAGAGTGCTGCCCGTGCTCCTTCCTCACCGACCTGGATGTCCACAGGGTTGTCTTTACTAGGTCACACTTCTCTCCAACATAAAGAACTCCCAATACAAAAAGGCATTCCTAACAGGTTTTCTCCTCTTAAACATGTTATGGCAGAGGTGCTAATTGGCTAATTGGGCCAGAGACAGTTCCAGTTTGGAGCCAACGGAGTTTCTCGAAGCTTCTTACAGGAGCCATGCCAGTAGCCTCCTCCCTTGCTACCAAAAACCCACGTGCACAAACCCAACACAGTCATCCAAATGGGTAAAATATGTAAAAAACATAGGGAACAACCAGATCCCTGAGCACCGGCAATAGGCAGACCCTATTTCCCAAGAATTTTTTTCTGAGGTGACTGGTTTTGTATAGAAGGTATAAAGCACTGAGTTTTATCTATGAATGGCATATAAAAAAAGACTTTAGCACTTGGATCTTTTGATGTCTAATAGTGCCTGAGATTGCTACCCCTTCTCCTTCCCAGTCAATGTACTTAGTCAGCCTCCTGCACACAACCACCTGTCCTTATGAGAACTGTCTAAACATCATCTACTTCAGATCATTACCTCTCTGCCAAATGTCACTGAAATTGGAAGGCATACCAAGAAGTCACACAGATAGACAGCACAATCATGCCAAATCTTATACCCACAGGAAGACAGTAACAAATTTCAGGTATAACAGAAAACAGTATGGCAGAAAATATCACAAGGTTTCCTTTTTTTTTTTTTTAATTTTTTTTGATTGCCTGTTTGTTTTCTTATTTGCATCTTTCTGTGACTTGACGTTGCATCACTTGTTTTTCTCTTAGTAGAAGCTGCTGGTTGAGCATCTGAAAGACAGCACATCCAATCTGTATAATGTCATTACAAAAAAAGTCCTTGAAAAAACCTGACATCTTATTGCATAGATATCAAAGTACTCTTTGCAGATTAGGGCTCCAGAAACAGAAGGCAGGGTCCTAAACTCTTTCAGATACAAATCACAAAATCTGAAAGAAAATAAATAAATAAATAAAAATAACAAGTCCACAAAAAAAAAAAAAAAAAAGAAAAGAAAGAAAGAAAACAAAAAAAGAACAACAAAAAAAAACAAAACACAAAACTCTCTTCAGCTCTGAAGGAAACTATCACCCACTGGAAAGTGATCTTTTAATCTTTACTTTGTCCAGCTCCCAAAGCATAACTGTGGAGTTGCTAGAGATTCAGAAAATACAATGCTAGACTAAACCAGAAGCACTGGAAGTTGCGTGATGATAACTAATCACACACTTGGTCTTCTCTATGGACTTCTTTGCAGGAAGGATGTAGGCTGCACCTGGAAAACAGAACCACTTCCATGATATATTTTGTAACTTGCTATAAATACTCCATGCTAGGCTGTCTAGCATTCAGTAGCAAACACCAATCACTTGTGTACTACATAGTCTAATGCCTGAAAACAGATTTCAAGTTAGTGTCGTGACTAGATATCACTTTTCAGTGCTAGACATTTCAGTTTTGAGATCAAGTTTGGTATTTAATTGATTCTCCAATACCACAGTAAGGATCACTGTAAAAATGCTTAAAATAAGTTCAGAGAGAAAGAAAGGTCTTTGGCTTAATTTTAGTGGCACTTAGCAGACCTGCAGCATTGGGATGGAGTGCAAGGACAGGCTTTAGCGCTCACTGCCAATGCTGTGCAGCACCTCCAATGTCGAGCTCAGGTGGATGGAGAGATGAGAAAAAACTTTTTAAGAAGCTTTGAGAAATTAATGGTGAAACCCCCAGAGACAGGAACATGTAGCCCACACAGCAGACAAAGACATTTGTGGTCTTCCACATTTGTAGCGTTCATGGTGAGACTTAGGGTAGAATATCAGATAAACCACAATGAATGCAAGATAAATTTTCTTGGCCATTATTAAATATCTAAGCCCAAAGAACATCTGCTTTTTGACATTATTACCTTTCTTTTTGTGAGACCATTTTGAGGTTTTTGCATGATAAAAATGATTCAATATCTCTTGCTGTACCTTTGTAACGACCGGGGTGAAGCCTTTAATTCACAGATCTCATGACATTAAAGTCTCAGTGATGTTTTGCATACCTCAATTTCTCTACTGGTGAAACGCAATTGCATTAATTGCCTCTGTTTGGAGATGTAATATTTTAAAACTGAAAACACTTGGAGATTTTTCAAGCAAGCCTTACAAGTATGAAATGTTAATAAAATAAAGCTAAATAATAAAATAAAATAAACTGAATTCTCAGCTTCCCTTTTTCAACATGTGAAGTTCAAGCATGAAGCATCAGAAGCATTTTACTATACTTACATAAAATGTGTTTATTAATTTATTCAGTGGGCTAGCTCATGTTTGTACTGAGGAATACATAATCCTTAGCTATTATTTAGAATCTTTCATCCACAGATGTCAAAATATATTACAAATGCTGCAGTGCCTTTTGTCAATGCACAACTTTCATTAACATCAGTGGAAGAAGAATTAAACCAAATATGTTTCCTTGAAATAAATATTTACTAAGAAATTACCTTGTTTGTTCCACCTCACTGTCTTTCAATTGTGTCATCATAGTGTTCACTATATACAGTGACTGATCCCAGCTCTGAAGGAGACAGCTCTCAGAGACCAGCAGTCATCTTTGTCAGAGGACAGTGAGGACTGTAGGAGTGTCTGACCATGTCATAGAATCATAGAACCATAAAGTCATAGAATCATTCAGGTTGGAAAAGACCCTTGGGATCATCAAGTCCAACCACTAACCCTACTCTACAAAGTTTACCCCTAAACCATGTCCCTCAACACCACATTTAAATCACCCTTAAACACATCCAGGGATGGTGACTCAACCACCTCCCTGGGCAGCCTATTCCAGTGTCTGACTACTCTTTCTGTGAAAATTTTTTCCCTAATGTCCAGTCTAAACCTACCCTGTTGCAGCTTGAATCCATTCCCTCTTATTCTATAGCTAATTACCTATGAGAAGAGACCAGCACCAACCTCTCTACAATGTCCTTTCAGGTAGGTGTAGAGGGTGATGAGGTCTCCCCTTAGCATCCTCTTCCTTAAACTGAGCAGTCCCGACATGTCACACTAAACATGTCATGCTGCCCATCTCCACTGAATGCAGCCTTCAAAGCAAACAAAAGCACAGATGTAAATTAATCACACAATTGCATTAGTACCCTCTGAACCAGCACACTCAGCTAGTCCTCCACTGAACTCTGCTGTACTGAAAAGACCTTCAGATGGATTATGCTTAAACAAAAGCATTAGCGCTGAGTGCAAAGCAGTACCGTGTTCCCTCCCACGCGGACTCTTGTCAATGTAACATTGCCACAGAACCTGTGTTGCAATGGCAGTGTCTGTGAATGCTTCGCCATGAAATAGTTCAGGTTGCGTATTTCTTATTTTAGATTAGTATTCTATAGGCAAAAGCCCAGTGTCCAGGCTGAGAGGCCAGGTTAATGCTGAGCCAGCATTAACCCAGCAGCGGGAACCCTCTCCTCCAGAGCATCGAAGCTGAGCAATCACTTGGTAATGCTCCTCCTGCCCAGCTGGTGAAAATACACCTTGTAGCCTCATGTAGTCCAGAGGATTATACTCTTGCCCTGCCTTCCTCTCAGGATGAGGGCGCTGACCCTTAGGCACTCTGTTGGGAATTTCAACATGGTATTTTTGCTGCTGTCTTCCCCATCCTCGGGATGCAGGACCTGACTGGCTTTATGTAGATGCTCTGCTGAGGTGAGCTGGGGCTGTGAGCCACCTTGAGAAGTTCATCTTGCGTTGCCTCTCTGAGCCAATCTGAAGGTGCTCTTTAGACTTATTTGATGGAGCAAGAATTCTGTATAATGATAGATTGTTTTTGCAACATCTCTAGTGTGAATGGAAGACTAATCTCTTCAGTCCTCATGTCACAGGGATGTATGGTGTCAGCACAGCAGAATGAAACTTTTTCAATTCTAAAACTCTTTTTGTACTCAGATATTGAAGGTACAATGTAGAGATTGCAACACAAGTAGACATTCTGTTGGTCCATTTATTCAAATGCTTTCAATCCCCATTTCAAGGCAGTTTCATCTTATAGAAAGATGGTTTATTTCAGCAGCAAGTTCATCTATTTAACAGATAAACTCAGAACTGGGGCAAGCAAACATAACTCCAGTGATTGATTCTACTCAACGGTAGTCAATGTGGCCTTTGAAAGATCTTAAAGCAGTCAGTGTAACTAGGCTTCTGGAGCTTGCCAGCTCTTATTAACCTTGACCAGCAGGGAGGCAGGCAGAAGTAAGAGGCTCTCATGATTCAGTGTGGCAGAGTCTGTTGACCTCTGTGTTTGCCTCCTGTGCAAATTCATGCAGAACAAACTAATGCTTAAATGCTGCATCTCCACCAGAGATGTGGAAATTCAAAACCAGCCAATTCTCACCGAACTGTTCCCAGAGACCAAACCCAGCCTGTGACCATGTATGTTGAAAACACAAAGCCCATCTAAGCCAGAAACCCTGGGTCTGTAGGAAACTTGAAGTCAATAGGTATTGATTGATTCCCATACAGGAAAACCTGTATGGATCTGGAAGCAAGAGGAATTTCTTATGTTTCCCACAGCACTGGGGGTGAGAAGCTGCTACCCCTCCCTAAGCCTGCGCATCTGTGTGGCAGTAGCCTCAGTACAGCTGAGAGGAGTGCTCATGGGGTGTCAGAGGTTGTGCAAAGGGCAGGAGGGTGGTTGAGGGAGGGAGAGCTGAGAGCGGGTTATGCAACTAGGGGAAACAAGCAGTGAACAGCACCAGACAGAAAACTGCATTCCTGCAGGTCCTGGCATCTGTCCAGAGAGAAGTGAAGTAAAATAAAATAAAAAGTGACTCTCTGTGATTCAGTCCTTGACTTATCCTAAAATAAACAGTTCTCCAAGGCTCCCAAATCATACATTAGAAAAGCCCCCCACAGCCCCACCAACAAAAAAACCCATGTATTTTTCTCCCTTGAATTCTCCACAGTACTTTTAACAGTTAAAAGCCCGACTATATTTACACACCTTTTCTTATGTGAACAATAAATCCCTCTATAAAATATGTATAAACATCGAACAGGGAGCACTTACTAGAAAAATATTTTGCTTTTTTTAATTATTAATGTTTTTCTGCATTGCATTTCAGGTTATTATCATATTAAATTCTGTACTGTGTGAAACTGTGACATTTCACGTTTACCTCTAGGGTGTGCCTGTTTATTTTAAATCAACATACTATTTTTTAGGTTTTAATATTAAGCTGGGAGCTAACGTTTGCTTTGATCAACCAAATTTTCAGAGTGAGCATATTAGTGCTCCAGATGGACGTGAAGATTAAGAAAGAATATCTAATTGTAAGTTTTTCTGGAACTGTGAATCATCTTTGCTTTTTGCACATTTTTTCATGTTTTATACAGAAATGCATAAAAAAATATTTCTAATTAATCATTGTTTCTGATCTATATATATTAATTAACCAAATGTCAGAGATATGATCTTAGGATACAAACAGAGAGAAATAATCTAATTTCTCCTAAACCAAGAACACTTTTTAAAGCACTTATACAATGCTTGGTAATGCCAAGGGTTCCACACTTGTATTTCATAATACCAGATGCTTACAAATAACGAGGTAGAATCAGCCTCTGGAGAGAAAGAAGATTTATTAGAGGGCTTATCAGAAGCAGGAGAGACAGGGAATTGTTTTTGAAACTGTGACCTTCCCACTTTCTAACATGCCTCACTTTTTCCATCAGTAAGTGTGTGATTGTAACTCTTGTTCAGCTCAAATTTTGGGAAGAATAACACCTGCACTGTGAACCTCTGCAAAGGGAGGAATATGTGTAGAAAACATACACAGTCACAGCTAAAAAATGGGACAAGCAGGGTAATATATTCACCATCTGTGGTACAAACATCTAAATTTTCTGCCTGTAAATGACCGTGGGTGAGCATTTGGCTCATGTTTAACTGCAATAACATGAGCTTTCTTCCTCCTCCTCCTCAGGTAGAAGATATCTGCCAGTGTTGCCATTAGCATTTGTGCTACCCACATCTCAGTTGGTGACCTCCATGTTATCAGGCTGTCCTTCACTTTTCATTGCAGGCTAGCATTTCAGCCCTCCCTCCTCCTTGCCTGGGGAGGTGGTGCTGATGGGCTGAAGATGAGCAGACCCAGGGCTCTGTGTCACAGTGGGGACTGGCAGAGTGTAGAAGGGAGTGATGCTCCCATTGAAGCTCATTCACTGTAGCTGAACGGGAGGGCCAAAACCACAGAAAAACCCCTCAGGAAGACTTTCCCAAGACAATCCAGCCTTGAATGGCTTGTATTTACAAACCGGCCATAGACACACAGCAGATGGAGGCATCTGCAAAGGGTGTGTGATGTGGCTGCAGATGAAAGGCAGGCAGGGCAGCTCTGAGTGCAGAGGTGTTTTCCCACCATCTGCACTGTTGCTGGTAAAGGTGGAACAGTTTCTTACACTTGTACAGAGCTCGAGCACACAGGTTTCTCCTGAGGCTCTCTGAACTACCAGAGTAATAGTGATGGAGCAATGTCAGTCACCGTTCAGACCTGCAATGAGCACCTGAGAGCTGAAGTAAACTCATGCACAATACCAAGGGAGTACCATATGCAAACCAGCAGGACTGTGGGTGCAATGGGAAGATACTTGATCAAAAAATGACCCTAGGGTTTTAGCTTTGCTCAGTGTGTGCTGCCTATGCATACACATTCAGGGCACTTGAAGCATCTGCACAGGGCCAGCAGCTAAAACATGGGACCTCTGGGAGACTGAGAGGGAATCCTCTCAAGCATCACAGCTGACACTTGAGTTCCTGACTTTGGGCAATGAGTCTGACACTGTCTTCAAACTGTTGTGTAGTTTCCTGCTCTTTTGTATTTGGATGCCATGTTTTATCCAGAGACAGCTGCAGGCTCATACTGGATGGACTGAATCCCAACATCTCATACAGACAAGCATTAGCCAAACCCTTCTTTCTCATTTAATTACAAGCATTATCATGCATCACTCTGCAATGGGCCTAATCCTGGAAGCATCAATTGTGTCGGGAAGGAGTGGTGAGTACTCAGCAGATCTTTATCTCAGGCCCAGCACCTGAGTGACTGAGCTGATATCTCCATTTGATAATCAGAGTCTCCAGTTTCCACAGAAATTGTTAGAAATACTTGTTTATTGATTCTTCCCTTATTTATCTGACATCCTCAGCACCCTATAATTATCTCATGTTCTCTTTATTTAATTTTTCTTTGTTTGTAAGTATAATTAGCAGCAAAACAGCTAGCAACACCTGAACATTTTTGTGGATACTGGAAAGAATAAAATACTCTTATTTTCTAAAGAAATGCTGGCTGTATCTGTTACTACATATGGAAATACAAAACTTGCTAACTTGTAAATGAATGCTGCCATAATCCAGACACATGAGGAAGTACAGATCACGTTCCTTCATCATCTCTATATTTTCTTGCTTTTGCCTGCCTAAAATAAAAATCCTTCTGTTCTCTTAATTGAAGGAGTTTGTTTTGGCAGGGAATATAAATTGCTTTTTTAGGTCTTTGGTTGGACAGACTTAAAATAACTGTCAGCCCTAATTCTTTCAGAGGCTGGACAGTATGGATATTTATAGTAAAACTGATTTGATGGGCTATGACTGAAAAATTAGAATTTATATTACATTTCAAAATATTACTGTACAATTTTGAGATGCTGCCACGGTGACTGCAGCATTACCGTGTTTTACATGTGCATTCAATCACTAGGTCTCTCCAAACTTTCAGAGCAATTCAGTATCCTGTTTTGGTTTTGGTTGCAACTTGCCTGTCTGATGGCTGAAGTATTTGCAAGTCCCTGTCAGGGGAGCAGAGACCTAGACAGTTACTTAGCCATGGCACTACAAGTTTGATCCCAAGTGTTCCTGTTGCAGCTGTTCCTAAATGTGGTGGTAAAAAAAAAGTTCTGGATTCACACATCCCCCCTGACTCCAGTACAGGCCATGTGCACTCAGTTACCTTAACAACACAGACAAGAACAGCCAGTTTAAAAATTTAATACAGGAAATATTGCATCTGAGGCTTCACCTTTAAACCCTCTGACTTGACTATCAATGACCAACAGAAGGATGTACAATGCTGCTAGCCCATAAACTCCGAATCTGAAATCTCAGTTCATTTCTATCTCTCTCTAGCCACAATCCCCTTCCAGCTTCCAACTATGACACTTCAATTCATTCTTCAATGCAAAATAGTCATCACAGCCATTACAGTAGACTAAGGCTAGCTCTCCAGTGGCTTCCCAGATTGGTCATGACTCTGCTTTGGACCTGGTGCTTGTGATTAGGAAAATACTGTCATCCTCTCGTGACACCCAGAGCACAAAACTGGAGCTGGCAGTAGGGAGCTGCACTGCACCTAGAGAGGCACATGCATGATGCTTAAGAAAGCAGGAACAACTTTTATAATATTTTCCAATCTAGCACACTTGCCCAAGCCACAACTCCATCCCCTTGTCTTCACCCACCTGGCAAGATGTTTGGTATTTCTCAGGGGATGTGAGGGAGTTAGGATACAGAAATGGATCCTTCCTAAGAAAGGGTCAAATACGTGGGGGAAATAGTCAGTCTTATGGCCTGATGTTTGTGCTTTCCACCTTGAATTTCATTTGACTCCTGTAATGTGCAGTGTGCTTCTTCTTGCTCTTTTTTTTTGTCTGAGACTTCATTATAGTAGAATATTATGCAGTTATTAATAAAGTGGCCTAATAAAATATCTTCCCTGTTATTATGCTGGTCCCAGTGGGCAGCAGCTGTTTGATTGACACTCCAATACACTTCCAAGCAGCACAAAGCATATAAAGCAGAACTTGCAATTGAAGCTGTCAGGCAACTACACTGAGCAGCCACTGTTTGAGTTGAGATGACAGCATCAAAACTTTTGAAAAAAATAACGCAATAGAAATATTTGAATCAAATGACTAGGGGTTTTAATTCAGCCAATAGGTTTGGGGAGGCCAGTAGCCTGACCACACAAGACTTGTAACAATACCTGACATTTGTTACTTCTCATATACTTTCTTCCTCAGTACCTAAACCAGACAACCATAAAAAATCTAAAGTGAGGCACAATCTTGTTCTTAAATAAAAAAAAAATATATTGGCAGCATTTGCAATCTCATACGTTCATTTGCAGTTCACTAACATCAATGAAGTGAAAAAGGAGTTGGATTAGGCCCTGATTTTTTTTTCCATTCCAATACCCAGATTATCATTAGAGAATAATAAATTTTACAGAGTCTGGAGATAGCTTCATAATGATCTGGGCAGGTACAATCTTCTATGTGAACAACATTAACTTTTGATTTCTGGCAAGGCCGTGAGAGCATTAGATGAGAATAAGACATAACGAAACCCAAACAACCTAGAAATTATTGAACTACAAAACTATAAAATAATCTAAATCAGTGGGAGTATAGCTATAATACTCCTGGTGACCTCAAAGGTGATTGAGTTGATCACGTAGAGTTCATTATATCAAAGAGTTTCCCAAACTTTTTATTTTTTAAAGGTGTCCTCTTTGCATAGTTTTCACTATATTTCCTGCAATGGTTTAACATCATAGTTTAAGAAGTTGGTGCAGGATTGTCAATATTTGTGGATAACCATGAGGTTTCTTTTTTTTATAGTTGCCATTTTGTATATTGCTTGGGAATGGCCTGGCACATGTTGTAGTATTCTTGGGCTTCTCACGTTCACTGCTGTGTTGTCTCTGAAGCACAGCGCTGAGTGTCAGCTATCAACAGTCAGCACAACATGAGTTTCTAACACAATGTCAGTGGAGGTGCCCCGTAGAAAAGCCTTTTCCCCAAGCTGGCACAAAGAGGACAATTTGCTATTAAATGAAAATGCTTCAGGTTGTGGGTCACTTGCCTAATTGCAGATAACAAAATGGATTTAATGACTGCAGCAGTTGCTGCCCAAGCATCCAGTGTACCTCTCTGTGGTGAGGAGGAGCAATGCTGTGTCGGTTGCTCTCAAGCTACATCACATCATGTCGTGCAGCACACACTGATGTGACCTAATGCAGTAGGTAATGGGATCTGTGCCAAGTTACTGAACAGAAGGAAAATATTTTTTTCATACAGACTGTTTTAACACGTTAAATACTGCTGTCATATTAGGCATCTTTCTGAATGCTTTTGTGGCCAAACAAATCATATGTGTCACATATATAGACAAATCATTGTCTATATGCATGCTTTGTTTCTAAAAAAGAGAAGCAGCTGGCAATTATTGCCATCGCACTGGAGATTATGACCTGCATTCACAGGGTGAGTTGTCCAAAGGCCAGTGTTTATAGTGCCGTCTGGAACCACTAGATTAGAACTATGCTATCAGGAGAGACCTCATGAATCATCACAAGTGAAGCACAAGGCTGTCAGAGCTGCAATGAGCAGTTGCATAGTAATTTCTTCTTTATTCATCCATAGCCTTTGGATCTGTTGGTGACATGAGGTAGGAATACCAGCATATTCAGTTGCATTTTGTGGATGAAAATCCCAAAGGAACCACACACTACAGCACAGCCAGGAGACAGAAACTCTCACTGTCTGGATGTCCCATGCACATATGTTGCTTTCGAACTGGGACTGCAGAACAAGCACCTGTAATAACACTTAAAAAAGAGAGATTATGAAAATGTGGAATGATATCCTACTTGTACAGTAACACTTTCTTCAGTAATCTGGAGTACATTTAAATTCTGGAGAGCACAGAGTACCTGGGATTCCAGCATTTGGGGATATTGTTCCACTACTGGAACACAGCTACACTGTGTACATATTATCTCACTGACGTGGAACAACATCATTTCCCCACTTCAATGGGATTTACGATAAGAAGTTCAGTAACTGTCCACGTAACTTCAGAATCATAAACAAAGCCAATACCTGAGGAAAAAAAAATTACTTCTAGATGATTCAAGGCAGAAGGGGAAGCACACTGGGGAGTATTCAGAGCATGAATGCAATGTGGTCATGTTCCAAATGCAGTCACATGCATCCCAATGTATTCAATGGGCAGTACAGTTCCCAGACTTTTGGTTTTGTCCCACTTTTAACCCAGGAAGGAAAAAACCTGAGAAGCTCCCATCCCAAAACACACACAAGAGAAAAAAACATCTTCTGCTTAGATAAAGTCCATTGAAGTGATGAACTCATTGCTTCCAGCACAGTAACTCCATCAGGGGTGTGGTGTGTGTTTGACATTCTGCTAAGACATTCTTAGCGCTTTAAACAGCTCAGAGACTCAGCAAATTTCACAAGAAATCTGCTCCAAAGCATTTGGGAGGAAATTCTCCCAGAAGACTCTGGCCCAACATCACTCTTAGCTGACTAGATGCATTAATTTGTCCTGAAACCCCAGAGGCCAGAGTGGGAGGACATCAAAATGGACAGTGCTGCTTCAGTACTGACCCAACAGCAGAAGCACTGTGCATCACCCTGATGCAAATTCCATCAAAAGAACTTAAGCAAAATGCATATCTTTTCACAGAAGGTACAAGACTCATCCTACATTCTGAAGACCAGTCACTCTCTGCAGATACTTCCAGAAATTATGCCTATTTATTTTTGCAGAAGAATGATTGTGGAATCACCAGGATACAGCATTACTGCTGATTAGTATCAGAAGAATTTGCATCCCAGATATGTCATTTGGTAAAAAAATTATCCCTGTTATTTCCTTAAATGCTATCTTGCAGATGGACACCACTGGTACTTCTTCCCTTAGACTGGGTTGCAAGGTCAGGGAAATCATCAAATGCAAATTGCTCAGGACATGACACCTTTCCTGAGTTTCTGCTCAAAAGGAAGCTCTAGGGCATCTAGAGCTCCTGCTCCTGCTGAGCTTTTGCTACTGTTCTCAGAGAGTCTAAAAAAAACCTGTAGCTTTGAATTATTATCACCAGGAATAAAGTACTGCCTACAGCTGCAGCTTTGTGATGATGGACACTGCTGATGTACAGAAATGTTTTTCGCATGCTTCAAGAAATACATTAAAACTCACCTTCATTTCTGGGCAAGGTATAAAGAACATTCATTGTCTACTGCTGGAATGTCCATCTCCCTCAGTGCTTTTATACACCATTGCCAAAGCGGCTGTCAAAACGTGGAAAGCCTTGATCTTTTAGGTGGCAGTCAATAATAAATGCTGTTATTTCCTTTCGTTATGCCAGAGACACACAAAGGAACCTGACAACAGGTCACTGACTTCAAATTGAGACCCTCAAAAATCTTACAATGTCTAGAAAATTTCAATAATACAACCTCTGTCTGGCATATATATGAGAGCAGATTTACCACCTGAAGTGCATTCAAACAACATCTGTTTTCAACATCGGTTGTCTGTAATACTGTCCTGGGTTTGGTTTGGGTTAATTATCACCAGCAGCTGCTGGCCCAAACGGTTGGGAGGAGCTGCAGCTGGGAGGGGCCACAGCCGGGATAAACAACTGAACCAGCCAATGGGATATTCCATGCCACACTGAGTCATGCCCCTATATAAGAGGAG
>JAAGNO010019411.1:0-17998 GCA_033439905.1 Ceryle rudis
CCAGGGCTGGGGCAGCCACCACCTCTCGGGGCAACCTGGGCCACGCTCTCCCCACCCTCAGCACCAACAATTTCTTCTATCTAAGCTAAATCTCCCTCTTTTCGTTTAAAACCAGCGCTGCTTGTGCTGAGTCGATGGCAAGAACTCCTATAAAGATCCTGCGGCACTAATAAAACCATCTCAGTGAAGCAAACAGCACAGTCACTGGACTGCTTTAAATTCCAGCCACAGCTTAGTCAAAAAGCTGTTGACAGAGTAAAAATTTTAGTGCGAGCTAACGGGCTGTGATGAGCCTCAGCATTATTCACATGCCATCGGGTTAAAAACTCCCACTTTGAAAACGTGGAAGACAGGGTAGCCTGAGATAGATATTTTGTGATCACACCAGCTTGGGGAAAATGCCACGCAGGCTTTATTTAAAATTACTTTTTTTATATACGGCTGAAAAATAGTAATTAAAGAGAAACACCACCAAAAATCTTCCAGCACTTTAGCTCAGGCAAATCAAGAGTGAGCCCTTCTATTTTCTCACACACACATTAATGCCACAGAGAACAAAAAAAAGACACACAATCTATTTTTCTTTTAACTGGAGAGCTTTATCACCAGCAGCAAGGTACATATTATAGCAGCACATGGCCGTGGGAGTGATCAAGAAGAGCAACAACCTCCTCCCGAAGCCCACAGCCTTTCAGCAGAGTGTTTTCTCTGTTCATAGGAGCCAATTTAGCAAAATTCATGTGTTCTTACAGAAGGCACACACTTCTTTCATTGGAAAGCACACATGGAGTCTCCCACCTACTGCCAGCCCTCCTTGAGAACATGTTCCTGGTGTACAGGAGGGACTGGAGCAGCAGAACCAGCACCTGGAGGAGCACAGGTGGAATCCTCAGGGATTTGGGATCTCCAGACCCATTCTACCAATATACCTGAAGCTGTAGCTTGCAGGAGAGGACCCCTAGTAAGTTGTTCAAGAGAAACAACCCACGGTGGTGCCTCCTCTGAGATAAATAACCTGTCTGAGTGCTCAGTGCTGAGTAGCTGTGTCCCAGCCCAGTTATTTAAAGTTAACTCAGGTACTGGTTTAATTAAGCAGCTCCTGCATTTGCAAGCATTAACCTCTCAGGGATGAGGAGGGTTTGACATCTTCCATATCTCCTACCGAAGGAAACGTTTCATGCCCTTGCCTGATAAAACTCAGCAATTATTTATGTATTTTTAGCCTGTTCTCTTGTTTACCCACATCCCTTTAAGAGGAAAAACAAAGCAAAGAGCAGCTGTTTTCTCCTCGAGTGTACAAAATAATATTCAGGAAAAAACACTAAATGGGAAAGCAAAGTATTTTTTGCTCAGATTTACTCTGATTCTATGCTCTTGAGTCACATGGTCTTCTTTGTGCCTCTCATTGCACTTGTTCTCTGTGTATTCCCTGTTCTTGCAACCATCTCCATTGGACCAGAAGGGAAGAACTAGACTGTGTGGAGCTGTGAGGAGCTTGAGACGACTCAGACTGGTGCATCTTTGCAGTATTACAGAACATTGGAACTGGATAAACCTTAAATGTTGTTAAACTAGGAAACAGACTGGTTTGGGTGGGAAGAGACCTTGAAAGCTCATCCAGTGCACCCCCCCTGCAGGGAGCAGGGCCATCTGCAACTAGGGCAGGGTGCTCAGAGCCCCAGCCAAGCTCCCCTGCAATGGGGCCAGGGATGGGGCAGCCACCACCTCTCGGGGCAGCCTGGGCCAGGCTCTCCCCACCCTCAGCACCAACAAGTTCTCCCTTCTCTCCAGCCTAAAGCTCCCTCTTGCAGTTCCAAACCAGCCCCCCTTCTCCTGTCCCAGCAGGAACAGTTCAAAACTCTGGCCCCATCTTTCCCAAGCATGTACTTGTCAACAAAGTGGTGGAGTTTTTTTATCCAGGACACTATATGAGGTGCAATGGCAGAGCCTTCCAGGGTAAGTTGTTGCATCATTTTGTCAGAGAAGTCAATCATCTAATCTTTTATAACAAAACCAACAGTGGCTTCCTGATGGCTTTCATTTAACACTGCTGTTCAAGATACATCTCCTTTTCCACCCTTTGATCTCCAGCTCCTGGAGAAGAGCCAGTGAAATAGCTTCTCCTGCTGGTTCAGCACCCAGAGCAGAGCCACAATTCCGATTTCCCTTTCAAATTTGGGTTGGATTCTCTGCACGGTGTTCGAGCACCACAGTTCCCTTTCCTGACAGCTTGTGAAAGTCAACAGTCTCCGGCAACGGCTTTGACCTTTTCAGCATTGGCTGATTTGATTAGCTGACTACTCATGTTCTGCTCTTTCACAACCTCCAGATGCTCTTGGAGGGGAGAAAGGGGAAAGTACAGCTCGGGCAGCTCATTAAACACGCAGGGAAAAGCCAGGGAAGAGTCACGCCACCGGATTTGGGATGTGGTACCAGCTCAGTTGCCCCACGCAGCCCTTGGAGACCTCCAAGCAGCGATTCAGCCCTGGGGTAGGTGGTGACAGCCCAGTGCTGAAGGGCTTTATCCTGCTGCAAAGCCTCCAAGTCAGGAGGCAGATTTTTCTCATCCCCCTTTTCAGTAACTAAGTGGCAAGGGCGAGCCCAACACAAAACGTATTGTATAAATAATTACAATGCTTCATTTCTCTTGCTTAGCATTTAAAGGGGTTTGATTTCAGGCTCTGATCTTGGCAACTACTTAGCAACTGATCTATTTTTCTTTTAAATGATCCTTACAGCCAAGACTTTTTCCCCTCTCCAAAGAGTGGCACGCACAGTAATTGCTGGTTTAGTGGCATTTAATCATTGCAGGGTTCAGCTTCCTTGGAGGTATTCAAATAAATTTAGGGTTTCTCATACATTATATATATATAACTTGGGTCCAGTCTCACCCTTTAGTTGGGCTGAAGCACATTGCACTGGTTTCTAAAGGTGGCCTGATGGGGTAAATCACTCATTGGCTATGATTTTTTATTTTTACGGGGGTTTATTTTTATATTTGCACATTTTTTTTATGTTTACACATTTTTTATTTTTACATTTACAGGTTTTTTAATATACTCCCCGGTAATAAATTGGTAGGAAAGCTCACAGAAGTCACAAGCCATTTATTAGAAGAATTTAGGATGAGACTTCACCTAGAAAGTGTCAGAATAATCAGGTGGTAGCCATACCAAGGAAGCTGTTACCAAAATTGTCACGAAGGAGATCTCCCAAGGGGCAGTTCTCATTCAAGTTCTTTTTGATCTCACTTCACCACACCTCAGTTCAGGTACCTAAAGCTGCTCCTTATTTCAGAGCACAGTCATGTGGTGCAATAAATGGAGGAACCATTTATTATACTGTTATAAATAGAGGAACAGGTGAGCTGGTCTAAAAGCAGCCAGGCCCCACAGGCTTCTTCCTGTGAATTAGTGAAAGTTCCATCAAAACTGCTGCATTTTCTGCAAGATGTTCTCATTTCAGTGAATCAGCGTTTACGGATGAAATCAGGTCAAGCAACTTCAAGTCCATAGCCCATCTTCACAAGCCTCTGTAAAAGAATTCTTTTCAAAGGTCATATCCACCTGCTTCTTAGGTCTTCTAAAATGAGGGAATAATTGAGAGTTGGAGCAATGTCTGCAGTGAGCCAAGCTAAAAGCTGACAGCTGAATACATCTTTCTGAATCTTAGTTCACGGATGGGCTGGCTAAAGAGATCAAGTGGAAAAAAAAAAATAAATAAATCAATGCAAGATGTGACAGAGCAGCCTCTGTAGCTAATGTTTATCTGCTATATGCCCATCAAACATGGTATTAATCTGCAAAATTCTACTCGATACCAACAAGAATTTTACCTGCGTGTGTGTGAGGAATACAGAGCTTGGTCTAGTCGGGGGGGGTCAGGCTCCTGAATTTAGCATAAATCATCCTAAATACAGAAAAATCTGTATTTCATTAGGTGGGCTTAGCTTCTGCTATCTCACTTTAATTGGCTGGATAAACCCTCAGGATTTGCAAAAAGCCTGTTTAGCCTTTCACCAAACTTTCAGCATTTATCATCTAAACAAACTCACGTTATCCTCCTGCTCTGCGCATTCCAGAAAGAGCTCAAGAAATTCTCATTCTGGAGGTTAAGTGACCATGAAAGCCAACTTTTGGATAATAAAGTTGATGTCATTTTTTTTTAAATGCATGTCATTTTATTAATTATTAAGAATCCTTGCCCATTTTTCACTACAGAACAGGTTAAGTGGTATATTTCTTGACAAAAGTAATTGCACGACTATAATAAAAGAACAGGTATTTCATAGCTCTCCCATAAACGTGGGGGGCAGAAATAGTTTGTGGAGTCGATTTTTCCCTTTCTGCTAAGGGGTGAAATGCAAATTCCATGGATCTGCCTTCCACCCGTGGTCAGACTCTGTCCCCCTCAATCGTGGTTGGGTGATGGAGGGTGCTCTACCAGGGAGATGGTAGATTGTCCAGCATTAGAAGCAGCTTTTAGAACAGCTCAGATATGAGTCAGGAATTATATAGGTGTGGCAGAAAAAAGAAATAAAAGAAAGAAATAATTTGGGCCCACTTAGCCTCTGGATCTCATATTTGAGCAAAGAGCAAAGCCAAAGCATTGTCACTTGTACATGGCCTCTTGTTTAAACTACATGAATCTTGAGCTGGTTTCGTTCAGTTTGGTTCATTTAGGTATTTATCAGGTTATGGGCATTTTATTCCCTCATCAAACCAGAGAGATTTTTTTCCTTCTTAGCTCAGAGGTTTCAAAATAGGATCTGACTAACAGAGGAATCACAGATCTTCATCACTCTCCAGAACTCATTTTTCATAATCAAAATAAATGAACATTCCAATCTTTTTGTAAATGACACGTATTAGAGATAATGCCCTTCATAAAATGTGGCGTGTAACTAACCCATTGTCACCAAAGGAACTTTATTTTGCTTTCCAGCGCAAACAAGAACTGCTCCTCGAGGGATTTGCTAATAAGATTCTGTGTTGAAAGGAGTTGATTAGGCACAAAGATAGAGCACAGCGATGAATTCCTCTTTCTATTGCTAAAGAGAGCTTCAAATTAATTTGAATTCAAATAAATACTCTTCCTTTGGTAACAGCTATATCAATACGTTTGAGATTAAGACTTGGGGATGGAAAGGTAAGTTGGGATAATACAATAGCAATAAAAATACCTAAACTTTTCTAAATAAAATAGGTTTGTGCGTGGAGAAACTTGAATGGTTTTTTATTTGTTTTAGAGCTTCACCAGGTGTCTATTCCATTGCAGTGCCACGGTGAGACCTTTCTCTCAGTAAACCCACAGTAAGCTGCTCCATCCCATGGCAAGTGCCTGCTGGAGTGGGATCTCCAGGGGTCCCTTCCAACCCCTACCTTGCTGGGATTCTGTATTTAAAGACACTCTTGTCTTTCACCTGATTATGTCCCCGAGCTTAGTGTCTATGTTTTGTTGCTCACCTTTGCAGTACATGAATCTTCGTTGCTACCACAATTTTCTTCCTGGCCTTTGTAGTGGCACAAATTGCTTGCTGTAAGGAGTCTTTGTTTCTCTCTGCACTGAAAATACCTTCCTTGCCTTGAGGCTAATGGATATTATCTCCATCTCTAAGAACATTTTGCCAGCTACGCTGATTTGTTAGTTTATCTTCAGAAGTATCTCGTGGATTACTTCTTGCCTTCCACTAAAACCAGACGTTGAGCTGGAAGGTGGGCGAGTTCCTCTGCAGGCTTCAGCAGAATTCTTGCAAGTGGATGGATGCCCAAGTGCCTACTACAAGGAAGTGAACCAAAGCATCCGCATCTGATTTTAATATAGCTGATTAATATCATTTTTAATCTGCAGGAATTTTTGATGAGTCAGTCTGGCTTACATTAGCTTGATTGCAGCATTTTATTATTCTGAGGGAGGTCAATACAATCCTTTTGAGCACGTAGGTCCTCAAAGCTTGAGTCACAAAGGGAATTTAGGCTCAGGATTGTACAAATAGAGAAAGTACATATCAAGAAGCCAACCAAGAGTCTGACAGTCGTGGCCATGGACAGCTTGATGTAGTTAGCCCTCCCAGTTGGCCCCTGCTTAGCGGAGGCTGGACCACATGACCCTCAGAGGTCTTTTCAACCTAAATTATTCCAGGATTCTTGGAGTGAGGTGGTGTCGGGTGACTCAAGAGCTGCAGGACTTCCAACCTGCCTACGAAGATTGCATTGGGTTGGCTTTAGGGTTCTTGAACCTGATCGCCTCTGTATAGAAGAGATGACAGCTTTTCCTCACCTGGATCGGTTGGTAAGCAGAATAAATCCTTAATTTTCCATTTGTACTCGCTTCCATTTGCACTTTTTTCTCTCCTAGAAACAAAATACTGAGAGAAAAATAATTAAAGGCTTAAAGATCCATCACAAACTGTGGGCCTACAGGCTTTCCAGAAATGGTGATTTGCCTACGAAGCCACACACAATACCTGCTGAGCTGAGACACCACGGGTTCTACCTCCCTAAATGTATCTCCGTGATACCCCAGTCATATTCAAGGCAGGTTTTTGACGTGTATACATGACTAGTGACCATTGCAAAAGGACAGTCTGTCCTCTCTGCTGTTCCTGAGCCCAGGCACAACGATGGAGAAAGATGGATTTGGTGTTCTGCTGCTATGTTCCACAAAAGCAGGGGCATGACACCCGTGCGATGAATCAGACATCGTTTCCTAGTGGTGATACTGCAGCTTTTGCCACCAGAGACGTTCAGCAATGAACGATGTTGGTACAATTCACACCTTAACGGATTCTGTATCCCTCACACCGCTCCCATTTCCTGCAAGGACTAGATATCCTCAAGTGCCCCTGAACTCATCGAATTTAGCACAAACGGGACACCCGAAGTGAAGAACCATAAAGGGATCAGTGAATCATCAAGACGCCATTGTCACCAATAAGAGATTTCAGTATTATTTATGATGTCCTGGGCTAACTGGCCTCATTCACATTTATGGCTGTTGACAGCAAGGAAATCATTTCCATACCAATAGCTGTGAGCATCCAAGTCAGGAACTCCAAGCTGGCTGGAGGAAGCCCTTCAGCTCGTCTAGGCATTTGTTCATCACACTTTTGAAATATAGACCAAACGCTGGGTTTGGTGAGTGAAGGAACAGAGAAGTGGATCTTTCTTTCATGAAAACTTTGTATGAAGCTACACTGTGGGTCCTGATGGGAGTCAGAGAAGGTTCTAGCTGCTGTCCATCATGCAAGAACCTAGGAGGGGAGAAGAGCTCTTTGCCAACCTGACAAGCTTAAGAAAAAAAGCAGCAAATTTAAAGCAGTTATTCCTAATATACTTTTGGTGACACCCTTATTTTTGGACCTTAAACAACACTTCATGAGCAACTTCCAGCTGTAGCAAAGTTATGTTTGAGCTTCTTTGCCTGTGTTTCTATCAAAGCTTTCAGAAGCAACATAGATAGTAGGGTGTGAGTATGAATTTCTTCAAGGTTCACTAGTCCAGTTTAATTTATAACAATGATTAATAAAAAACTTTACGAGCTTTTCATTAGAAATCCAGTGTTCTCCTCTCATCAGAATGACAATAAAAAGAAGCTCACAGCGATGTCATCTCAATGGATCTTCTCTAAGGTTGTCCCAAGGAAAGGACAAGTGGGACTTGGTTATTTCAACAAAGACCTTCAGAAGAAGGGAGCTCTTTTTACACTATCCAAGGTGACCTTCCAGCAACTTGATTGAGAAGATTCTACAGTAAGACAGTTTTTTTGCTGAATAAGTTGAAAATACAAGCACTGCCCCAGAATTACAGCCTAGGACAGTAAAGCAGATAACATGGATCATTAGGAAGAGCAATATTCTCATGCTCTAAAGACAATCAGAGACAGAAAGTTGGAAAAGCAATTTTGCCAAGTTCTCTCTTTTTATAAATCCAAATTAAAAGCATAGTTCTGAAACTGTGAGCGGGTTTTCTTCTTTAATTATTTAACGAACTGCGTAGGCGCTGTTTTAAGGCAGCTGTAGAAATGATGTTTTAAGCTGAGATGGAAAAAGAAAAATATATTACAGACATAAATTCTGGTGAAGTTCTAGGCTTTTTTAGGATCCTAACTTTTAGATTTCTTTACAATCTTTGTCTAAAACGGTACAGGTGGCACGAAGTTGAAGGCAAACCTACGTGAGGCTGGAAGCATCAATCTTCTTCAGTTATAAGAGCGTATCTTTATTCCCACACTTCAGTCATAGCAACCAAGGAATGCATCCAGGAGCCTTAGGGGAAAATCCAAGTTTCATTAACACCGAAAAACATATTCTGGTTTTGAGCCCGTGCACCGCTTCTCATCATGCGGAAATCCACTGATAAGCCCCAGTGCCTGGTCAAGACCTATAAAATATTATCTATTAAGAGGTAGAACAGATCAAAATTTAAAATAAATAAATAAAAATTACCCTGAAGCATTAGTTTAAATTCGGTGACCAAATATTTTCTCAAACAGAAGCGTAGAACTCCAGCTCTTTGATGATTATTATGAACTTATTTGTTATTCATGAATTTTTTTTTTTTTTATTCTTGTTGGGAATATTCGTTCAAATACATCTTATAAGCATCTTATTTGCCATCTGGTACTAGATGCTCTCTTTTGCAAAGTTTCACTCACGCATTTAATGAACAGAAAAGGTATTCTGCACGGTGGTGGATGTGACAACCTGCTCTGCAGAGACAGTGAGATCTCCTCGTGGAATGAGAGGCATACAAGAATGAGGAGACCATTGGATGGGCAAGTTCTGGACTTCACAGTTACCAGGAAACAATTGATAGGTCATGGGTATCTATCAGATGTCCATGTCACGCGTTCCTATCCACCACAGTTTACATATTCCACAGCTCTACAGAATCATAGCTAATTTTAGGTTGGAAGAACCTCTGAGGGTAATCTGGTGTTGGATTCTCCACTCCAAACAAGGCCAACTTGAAATTAGGTTGCTTAGGGAAAACACTTCAGAATATGCCCAACGATGAAGATTTCATAACCTCTCTGGGCCCCTCTTCCCATATTTCACAACCCTCACTGTGAAAATTTTATCACCCTTAACACTTTGGATTATACATTATATAGAGAGATTTACATAGAACATTTAAAAGGTCCCTTCCAGCCAAAAAACATTCTGTGATCTATATTACACATATATATATATAGTATTTATATGGGGTTTATATGCATGTACATAAATAATGAAACCATGAAAATCTATGATTTGAATTTTTATACTGAAATATTCTCTTACAAGTAAAGCCATAACAAAAATTCACAGCAAAAAATAGATTCTACAAAAGCCATATGGAAGTGAATTTTGAGGGAATATAATATGACAGGGTCTTTTTCAGGTTTGGTTGACTCAAGTACTGTCAATCTAGTGTGTGTTTGGCTAAGTGCGTACAAGAGGAATGACCCACAACCCCACACCAGTGTATGGATCCTTCAAAACTGATCTATATCTGCTGGACCTGGGAAATGTATCCTTGGGAGCATCATCCTTGTCAACCTTAAAGACTATTCCATTATTTTAAGACTATTCAGGAAGCAAGGGGTGGGGGGAATAAATCAGTTCTGAAAAACTTTTCAGATTATTTTGCTTATAAATCCATTTATCGGGAAGTAATCTGTGCTGTCAGGGGAGAGCAGGTCCAATCCTGTATGATGCTAAGCTATTCCCAGGAAGGACTGAGGACCTTCAGCATCAAGCTATTAGCGGCCAAGCACCAAACCAGGGTGGCTAACAATACCAAAGGCATCGATTCCTCCCCCTGGAAGACAGACTGTTTTGATTATAAATGATTAATTGAAACAAATGTCCCTCGGCAAATTTTGCTGAACAAAGGTCGTCTTTGAGAGTAAATAACTCAGGAGACTAATCCACTACTAAGGTATAAAACTTCCTGAAATTTCTTGCTGTTGCTGTTTTCAAACTTTTCTAAAGAGCTTTTAAGATCTGCACCGGTAAATGTTTCATTGTAATTCCACAATTCAAAATAAAATTGCAACCTAATTCTGGGCAGATGGGTCAAAGATAAGTCACAGGGCTCTCAACTAAATTTCTTTATCCATGTCACAAATTACATCTTAACCTCTTAGTACAGGAAAAAAAAGGTCACAACGTGGTTACTCTGCTTGCTTTTTAGCTCAGCATCGATGGTGGTTTCTTATCCCTCGCTCTTTTCCTTGCTTTGCCCAATAGAGATGTTACCTCTTGCCTTATCATTAGCTTCCAGGCAGCTCTATTTGGTGTGCTAATAAAATGCTGCAACGTTTGGATCGTTCTATCTACTTACCATCTTGATGAGAAAATTATCAGGTGAAGCTCTTTGACCTGTGCTTCCTAAAAAGCTAGTCCAGGAGCTGATCCCTGTGGTCCTTTCAAGCCTTAAAGCCTGTAAATAAAAGCAAGGAATAGAAGATACTAGTCTAAAAGTCTCTTCTACACAAATGCACTCCAGGATCTACAGCCAGCCAGCTCCATTTCCACTGTAATTAAACTGTGCACATAGAAACCTTTCTAGTCATCTTTGAGTAAAAGCTTAGATTTTTGTGAATATGAAGGTAAGGACAAAATTAACCTGACATTTGTATTTGACAAGTCAGTTAATGCTGTGCTAATCCCCTTCGGGCTGCGGCAATTTTCACCTGTCAGAGACATTGTAATTCAAAGGGAGTATCTCTCCTATCCCTTCCTGCTCTCTTTGAATTGAAGAAGGAGGGGAAAAAAGAAAAAGGAAAATGTTCATTATCCCACAAAAGTGAAGGAAAAGGGTAAGACCCAGTGAAGGGAAAAAGGGATGTTTACATGGCTACATGGCAGCCAGGAGGAACCAAATTTGGGGGGTTGAATATCCGGCTGGTACCTCAGTGATGTTCTGGATGTGGCCAGAAACCACCCATTGCAATAAACTGGTTGTTTAAATGCTTTACCAGCCACTCTTAAAGATACAGATCTCTTGGGGAAAGAGAGTGTGGGAGGATCTGGACACCCCAGTGGATACCTGAAAAGCAGAAAATACGGGACTGTAGGGAAGGTGGAAAACTGGTGAAGCTACCCCCTGGCCAAGAACCAGGCTGAGAACTTTGCCTGGGGAGGTGGGAGACCAGAGGATGGATGGATGGATGGATAGATAGATAGATAGATAGATAGATATTTAAACACAGATAAAAATAAGTTTCACTTGAGACTCTTAATTGTTAATTAGTCCACTTTAAAACTAGAGATGTTAAATTCATTACAGCACTAACCCAGTTCGAAATGCATTAGTATTCATCTTCGATGCTTAATCACCACAGTATTCATTTAAAATTCTTTCAGTAATCTAGTCTGCAAAATTTCAAGTTGATGGAAATGTCAAAAGCAGAAGACAGAAATGTCTAATTAGCTAAGTACCTCGGTTGTTGCTGTTTCTGGGCAAATAATAAGCCAACTTATGTAATGCTTATTGTGAGAGGGCACAGCATTTGATGGGAGTCTTTGACTGAAACCAAGAGTAGCTTGTGATGACCGATGGCTTTCCAGTATCTGATTCTTTGATACTGGTGTTATCTCCTACGGTGAAACCATCTGTGGAAAACCAAGAAACAGATAATAATAAAAACAGTTATTTTTCCTATGTCATATTTCTCAAAAAAATATTTTCTTTAAACAGTTTCGACTCATTAAAAAGCTTATTTTTAATAAAAGGGGGGGGGGTTATTAGTTTAATTAGAAATGTGTTTGAGCTGACTGCAGCACCACCTCGGGTAGTTTACGTAACTATTGTTTCCACATCATGTCTACTCTTTCCCTCCTTGTGGCTACCTTTCACGAAAGCAAAAATTAGATCAGTCTTGGAGTGCATCAGGTCTTCAAACACTGTTTGGGGAGGCACAAATTATTAATAAGTAGTAATTAGTCCTACCCGCTAATAAATTCTGGTGGGTTTTTTTTTCTTGTTAGATGTTAGCCAAAGTCTAAAGGTCCTTTATTTTTCCTTAGTGAAATTACTCACCAAATATTCCTGAGCAAGAAAATTCATGACCTCATTAAGTGAGAACCATAGACCTGTCCTAGTTTTGTTTTTGTTCTGACTGGAATTATGATGCCTGCCATTAAAATGTCACCAGTCACCAAGAGTTACACCACCTCAGAACGCACGAGGCTGCAATTATTTCCTCCTCTTGAACTAAGAAGTGCTGAGAAGTTTTAGATGCTGGTGTAAATGATTTTTTAATGGTGACTACTGTGCATCAGGGTACCATCAAATATCTGCTAGCAGTGATATAACTCTGGCAAGGGTAGGGGAAAAAATGTTTGTGGTCTAATTTTATATTCCTAGAAGCACAAAGGGGTTTGAAGAATTGAGTCCCTGTTGCAATCAGCTGGGTTCCTGTTCTGTTAGGGGAAGGCAGGACACCGAGCAAAGATATTGGAGTAGAAAACGATGAATGAAAAAAAAAATACAGTGGGAGAAGAGAGATGGGAAAAAGGGTAAAGGCTAATGAAAAACTAAAGAGGAAACATGAATCAGCCAAGAGATATTAGTGATTTTGGCTTGAAATAGCTTACCTGGGACTTGTTTGTCAAAGGCTGTTATGGCATCTTTTGACTTTCAGAGTCATTCAGGGCTTCAAAGAAAATACAACCCAAAATTACCGATCACTTTTGTAAAGAGCTTGTTGGGCAGCTTGCAAAGTGCATCCATGGGTGGAAAAGGTCCTTCCGTGCCCCGTTTCCATTTTACCTTGATGGATCCCTTGAGCCGCCTCCTGCTTTTACAATCCTTTCACATCTTGTGCTTCTCCTGCTATTGTGAGCTCGATTTTGTATCTGAGTTCGCAATCAAATCCACGGGGAAAGCTCCTTAATGGTTTGGTGATGTCCTGCTGTAGTTTTAGGGCCTTTGAAAGCTGCTGAGGACACTCAACACACTGGTGATGAGATAGAAATGTAATCCGTAATAACAACCTTCCAAAGCATGGTCTGTCCTTTGCTAAAAGAAAAAAACAAACAAAAGAAATCATAATAAAAAAAAACCAACCCCAACCATCATTCCCAGTTTGATTTAAACCAGAAAGTTTTTCTAGAAAATAAAAAAAGGGTAAGATCTCATTTGGCAGAAACTTCCTCAGCCCCAAGCACTTCAGCAGGTTTACTGAATTAAGTCAAGAGACTTCCCAAAATTTCAAACCCTCTGAGATTCATCCGACCAGATTAATCAAATTCTGCTACGCTTCTATTGCAAGTCTTCGTGTACGCGACGATGGATTTATTATATCACCGAATTAAAATTCAATGGCAGCCTTTTAAAATCCACTACATTGATCTCTACATCAAGTGCTTCGCTGCAAGTCACATTTAAATAATACTTTGTTAATTTAAAAAAAAAAAAAAAACAAAAACAAAAACCAGAAATGGAAGAAGTATGGCTGGATTCCTTCAGGAGAGCTCTGTAAAAGCAAAAGAAGAACCAAGAAAGCAACGGTCATGTGCGTAATATGAATAATTGCTTAGGGTAAAAATCAGAGAGGAGAAAGTAGTTCTGTACTGTGAGAAGCAGGAATCTTAGGAAAACATGGTGCCACAAACAGGGAAAGCTAAAACTTTCATGATCTTTAAATAAATACCTCTGGCAGAAGTTTAGAAACCAAAAGACTTTCTCTATGATCCCAGCGGGGGCAAAATTCTTGTTTATTCCTACGGAGATAGTTCCTCAGCTGAGGATACAAATCACTGCTAATGGCATTTACTCCGCACAAGAGAAACAAGCTGTTGGGTCTGAGCTGCTGATTAACGAGTGATAACGAAACCTATGAATAAAAAAATTTGCAGGCACCTGAATGTCAGCTGGAAGAGGGAGAGGGAGAGAAGGAAGCCTAAAGAATTGGTTAGGAAAATCAGTAGGATCCAGGGAACAGGACAGAGGTCTTCACAAAAAGCACTATTGAAAGTTATATACGACAAAGGGTAGGCTTCTAAAAAAAGAAAAGCAAACCAGGGAAGAGTCTGAGTTGAAATACAATAGGGTTTTTTGGGTTTATTTCTGAAAAGAGTGGAAAATTGTAGCTGTAACCAGGCGGGGTTGCTCTATTTATATATCCTCCTGCTTTGTCCCCTGCAGGACTAAGACTGCTCAGAGGTAGTGTCATGACAAAGGGTGACTCAGCTTGGCAGAAAGCAGGATTTGATCCCTTCTGGAGAGGTGACCAACCACAGCTAACGGGCTCCAGCCACCGTCCTCGCTTGGCATTATGTGGCAGCAGTTACAGAAGAGGCTTTAGGGAAGTAAAACCATTAAATGCTTCCAGCTGAGGCTGTAGACGCTTTGGAAGGTGAAAAGGAAGACAGTTTAGTAGGAAATAATACGATGGGATGATCAAAAATGCTTCTTAAACCCCTCAGGTCTATAGAATAAATCCCCAGCCGCTTTCCACCAGTTCTACCAACACCAATTCATGCCCACCAAGAATCCAACCCAGAGTGTTAAACAGGAGTCCGAGGAACACATTTTTTTTGAGCAGACCTATAGAACCTTACCACAGGGGATACTGTTTGTATTAAATAGCTGGGTGGCACAAAATGCCTACGGATAATATTTGTTTGATGGTCTTTCTGTCCTACCTACGTCTTCTCTAGGAAGTGCAAAAATTAAGTGATGAAGTCACTACTATCATTCCAAAAAGGGGATTATGTTTATTCCTATACATAAAGAGACAACTGAAGTTCAAGAGGGCTCACCATCATAAAATACTGGAGTGGTTTAGCCGAGTAAATATGGCATTTGGTAAAAACTGGGAAGATTAAGGGACTTGGATTTATACAGCCTTAGCTTGCAGTGGGAAGTTAAAGATACACAGCTTTCCTGGCAAAATCTCAGGGGGACGTATAAAACCATTTAATACTGAAAAACTGGACAACAAGAGAAATAATAAAGATTTATGAAGCTAGAGGTTAACTGAATAAATCAAAGACGTGACACTCGGGGCTACTTTAAATTCAGGATATGAAGTTAGCGAAGGGGAAGGACACTAAAATGGACTCTGAATCTGTGTCAGATAGACATAAAGAAAAACCCTCTTTTCAGAAGTTTGAAGAAAAAACTGATTAAACCCAAAATAGTAAGTCCCACCAGAGAGGAGCTATGGCCACTAATCACAATGAAAAGCTTGAATCGGAAAGAACCAGGGTGAAGGGAAAAGAGGGGAAGAAAGGGACCTCAGACCTTGCTGCAGTTCCTTCAAAACTATTTCTCCAGCCCAAAGGGGTTTCAAGGATGGTTTGGTAAAGTCCTCTCTAAGCTGTTGCTTCAGTGGAGTTTGCCACAGAACTGGATTTAAGAAAGAAAAAAGACCTCAAGCTGCATTAAATGTACTGCATCCAACTTCCACCACAAGGAGGACAGGGAGCTGCTGGAGCGGGGCCAGAGGAGCCCCAGCAATGGTGGGAGGGCTGGAACCCTTCTGCTGGGAGGCCAGGTTGGGACAGTTTGGGGTGTTCAGCTGGAGAAGAGAAGGCTCCAGGGACACCTTCTGGTGGCCTTCCAGGATCCAAAGGAGGCCTACAAGAAAGCTGGGGACAAACTTTTTACAGCGTCTTGAAGCGATGGGACAAGGGGTGATGGTTTCAAACTGGAAGAGGGGAGATATAGATTAGAAATTAAGGTGGTGAGACACTGGCACAGGTTGCCCAGGGAAGCTGTGGATGCTCCATAACTGGAACTGTTCAAGGCCAGGTTGGACAGGGCTTTGAGCAGCCTGGTCTAGTGGGAGGTGTCCCTGCCCATGGCAGGGGGTTTGGAAGGAGGTGATCTTTAAGCTCCCTTCCAACCCAAACCAGTCTATGAAAACTGGAAGAGATGATTTAGCCAGAGCTCTCTTGGGTTTCCCCATTGCCACCTGAAGCCACTGGAAGAGGCAAACCAGAGACAGAACGTGCGACACTGTGCTCAGAATGTTTCTCAGCCTAATTTGCTGAGATTTATAAGTGCATAACGGAGTTTATCAATTTCTGGCACGGTGACCATTACAGAAGAAGCCTGGGTAATAGTCACTCTGGTTTATGGAGCTTTTTATAGAACACGGCACCCACGCAGATGCGTGCATCTGTTTACTCCTCTTGCTACAGCACCAGCAAGACAAATCAAGTTCAGAATGCAGAAGATTTACAGTTAGGCTGAATAACAAGTACTTAAATCAAAGGAAAACTCACTTCTCCAAAGCACTAGACTAAAACCGAGGTGGTTGTCAGGCTACGGGTGTATCGAGATGGGCGTTTGCATTGTCTCGTGCTTTTCTCCGGCTTCCTAACTGCATCTGTCCATCTGCTAACTCCTATATTTAGATGGTAAACATTTGTTTGGATGTTTAGAGCACTTGGATCTTCCCATCCTGATCCATGACCAATACCCTGAGATACCGCTGTACAGCAAATCAAAGCACAAACAATTTTTTGCGTGTCTGAGCGGTCCCCAGTGAACTAAAATAGATGTCTGTTGTAACAACAGTAAGCTAAACTCTTTCCAAAACAGAAGAAAAGCACAAATGGTTTTGTATTTCTTCTGCAGTATTTTAAATGTGGTTGGTGTTAGAAGCAAATCAATGCTGAGCACATAACATCTTAACATCCCCATCATTTAGCAGAAGGGCTATTCCCTTATTTATCCTGTCCAGTAGCCTGAGTTAGCAACTAAATATTTTTTTAAGCTATTAAATATCGTCAAAACATTCCCCTTATAATTCTCCAGAGCTCGGAAGGGCACTGTTTACAAATAAAAATCGTATTTCAATTCAATAATCTTGTAATTGGTCCCCGTGATGAATGAAAGAAATTACATTTTTCCAGTTATTTCTTTTTGCCCTTGATTCCTTTTTTCCCCCCCCTTATTTTTCCAATGTAGAAGCCAAAGCAGAAGTTGCTCTATTTATCTTACTGCTGATATTCACAGGGGTAGCAACTACCTTGCAGTATTCTCTGTTTTCATCTCTGAAATGCACTAATTACCTCTGTTGCTTCTTGATATGCATGTGACTGAGGCCGGTCCATGCAAAAATTCATCTGTGAAGTCTGAGTTTCACGTGTAGTCCTCACAGGTCTTGATAGATAAGGTTAGGCTAACCAGAGAACGAAGGAAAAATTGCTTGTGAAATGTCTTCTCCCCACTCTCGCCTTTTCACCATGTGTTGCACGTCAGCTCCTGTTGTTAACAGTCGAGGTGCACGTCTGTAGAAGAAAGTCTAAGCTGATACCCACCTTCACGGGCACATGTCTGTGTGTCTTTGTCTCTATCCCTGCATAGGGAATCGATAAAAAAAATGTGTAACAGAAGTGTTACAAATCCATCTCACTTGAAACACTGTCTTCATGTGATGGCAGAGCTCTCTGTCACCCTTCCCTGATATTACCTCAGGGACACGTGTCCCTCCTCCTCTCTGATCTTCCCTGGAAGGACCTCACCAGAGTGGTTCTTCTCTGTCATGAGATTCATGTTGTGATGAACTCGCCAATAATACTTCATGCTTAACAGCACCAGCAATTCAGTTTGCTCAGGGCAGTGACTGAAAAGGTATCAGACACTTCAGAAGCACCCCCTGTAAAATCTGCTTCCCTTGTGGTCATGAAATAACACCACATAGGTCAGAAGAGACCTTTCAGCTCATGGAGTCCACCTGTTCCCCCGGCACTGCCAGGGCACCACTAACCCATGGCCCTCAGCACCACAGCTCCATGGATTTGAAACCCTCCAGGGATCAGGGGGACTCCACCACTGTCCTGGGCAGCCTGGGACAGACCTTCACAAACCTTTCCTTTAGAGAAAGACATTGTCCATCAGGTCCAGCCTAAACCAGCTTGAGGCTGGTTCCTCTTGTCCTTGTCGCTTGGTCCTTGGGAGCAGAGCCCGACCCCGCCTGGCTCCAGCCTCCTGGCAGGGAGCTGGCGAGAGCCAGAAGGTCTCCCCTGAGGTCTCCTCCTTTGCTCCAGGCT
>JAAGNO010019415.1:0-5000 GCA_033439905.1 Ceryle rudis
TTAATATAGTACCAACGTATTTTGGAAAAACATACCCAGCCTCTTTTGGGCAGTATTTTCCATTAAAAATGTAAATAGCGTGTGTATGGAAACCTTGAGTCTATGTTGCTGACTCAGATGAATGTGGTTACAGCAGCTCAGTGTAAAAGTTTGCTTTTTGACTGGGGCTCTGTTTCTTATGGTGAGAGGATGACCTTGTGCAGGTAGGTGACTCCATGAATAGACTTTATGTGTTACTTGGCCACAAATAACAACAGCAAAAGAATGGTAACTGCCAGTGTCATTGCATATTGGTATTTGTTGATTATTGTTTGCTCATGCTAAATTTATTACTTCTGGTAAGAGCTTGGGCGTCTTCAGTTCTCTGATTGTATATCATTAGCCATTTTTTTTCTTAAAGAATTGACAACACTGATATTCCTTAACAGTAGAATCCCCTTTATAGTAGCAGAAAAATATTTCCTTTCTCATATTCTAGATAAGGGAGCGAAGTTAATATTTATTTTTTCCCCCCACAATTCTGACTACAGCAATATGTCTAGAAGTATTTATTAAAAAAAAAAAGCTAGGATTTTTGTTGGTTTCAGCTATTTGGCTATATCTGTGTGCTGCATGGGCTTTTTTAGAGATGGTGAATGACAGCCTTGTTGCAGAATGTATTTTCTTTTTAAGGCTCATCTTAACTTACTGGTTTGCAATGGTGAAATCTTCCTGGAAGGAGATTGTTCAGTAATTAAAATGGTAGGCAGCTGAAATTTAGAAAAACTTAATGGAAAGTACTCAGCTAAGACTGCATGCAACTCATTGTGAATACTCATGATATAATAAGGCGTTATGTTCTCCTACTCATGAAGTCTGATCTATTTGATTTTAAAATCTCAGTGTTAGGAGTATGGGTAATGATTCTGAGAGCTGGAATGTTGCTAGCCATTGTGAACGGTACTGAAGGAGTCTCAGGATATATAATGTGATAGATGCAATTTTGTTTGAATTTTTTCTTTTTCAAAGCCAATTTAATTTTGATTTATTTGCCTTATTAACCCAAGGATTCAGAAAATTGAACGCCACCTGAGTGAGGTATTATTAACACTAGTGAAATATCTTCAGAATCCCACCATGCTTATAAATTGGTCTTTTGAAAGTGTTTTAAAGGCATAATGATACTGTAGTGAAAATATACACATCATTTAAAAATTGCAAAATGCTTATTTGATTTCTGAAATAAGACTTGGTCACCTGACTTAAATATATACTGATCTATTATTTATGCTTTGAAAATAGAGCTGATAAAAAGCATAAGTGTTCTTGATACTATATTTTGTCATTTCTAGCTAAAAAGATTGAAATCCAGAGAAACAATTTTCCGAAGAAATGAAATAGTATGCCCTCCTGAACCCCTGGGGAAAATAGCCTCTCTGTTTGCTCAGAATAAGAAGCAGTAAAACAGCATAAGTAAAACAGACAGCCCCTGTCACATTCCTATTTGTACAGTCTGGAATGATGTTTTAAAAACATTTTCTAGTTATTTTTGATAAATAAATGGTGCAAATAACATCTGCAAACCAACCTTGCTGATGTAAGATTTTTCAGATCAGATTTGTTTGTCAGTGAAAGTTCAGAAAAGTGCTTTGCAAAACTAAAGTTGTATAACTCCCAAAGATATGCATAACAAATGTACAAGAATATATCTTGTTCTCCTTTTGCTTTTCCTCAAAGAAACTAATGCAAGTTCTCTATTATCTTTGCTTCTGGGCTCAGAAGGTAGCTTGATAAACTTATCAAATATACCACCTGTTTATAAGGTGTTAAACAGATGCACACTCACATTGGTAGTGGGGCATCCAGCTACCCTATTGGAACAGTGTATCCTGGCCAAAGCCTTGAGATTTCCTCCAGAGCCACTAGTGCTCCATGGACTACAGAACCATAGAATGGTTTGGTCTGGAAGGGACCTTTGAAGGTCATCTAGTCTGACCCGCCTGTAGTGAGCAGGGACATCGTCAACTAGAGCAGGTTACTCAGAGCCTTGTTGAGCCCTACCTTGAATATCTGCAGGGATGGGGCCTCAACTACCTCCATGGGCAACCTGTTCCAGTGCTCCACCACCATCATGGTAAAGAACTTGTTTCTAACATCAATCTAAATCTACTCTTCTCTGGTTTAAAACCATTGCTTCTTATCCTGTCACTACAGGCCTTTGTAAATAGTCCTTTTCCTGCCTTCTTGTAGCCCTCAAATCTCAGCCTGTCCTCATAGCAGAGCTGTTGTAGCCCGCTGATCATTTTCATGGCCCCTTGTTGGACCCGCTCCATCAGGTCCATGTCCCTCCTGTGCTGAGGGCTCTAGAACTGGATGCGGTGCTCCAGGTGAGGTCTTGTCAGAGCAGAGCAAAGTGGCAGAATCACATCTCTCCATCTGCTGGCCACACTTCCTGTGATACAGCCCAGGATGCGATTGGCCTTCTGGGCTACAAGCGTGCACCTAAATTCTGAGATACATGCACAGAGTACAAGATGAACATATTTGGTAAATACATATATGTTTGACAGCGACCAAAAAGAAAGGATTTGCTTTTATTTTTCAGCTTTTACAAAAACAATGATTTAATAAACTCTTCCCTCTGAGCTTATACAACACTGGAATGTTAGCTGGTCTTTTATTTTAATATCTGAAAAAACCCACCAACCTGAGTTTAGCATTTAACTGAGTAGATATCTCTTCAATGAATGAATAAAGTCTTGGGAGTTTTTTTCAGGGTTAAGGCTAGAATTCTAGAAAAGTTGTGTTACAGTTTTAGATGATGATGGTAATAACTGAGAGCATGACACTTTCTGAATAACCTGTATGGTTTCTTCTGTAGAGCAAATACAAGAAGGGATGAACATGATAATATTAAGTCCTAAAAAAAATTCAGGTGTTACTGATCCACTCAAGATTCATTTCAGGTTTCTCTTTGGCACAAGGCTTGAGTGCTTCAATACAGCATAGTTTGGCTAGCAGTAATATTTCACTTCTTAATGACAAGGACATTACATACAGCCATGAGGGGATATCACCATGATTTTAGTGAACCTGACTTTATTGCATCATTTATTTCCTTAGATGCCTTGTTCTAATGTGGTTTTTGTCCAAGTAATTATGAATTGAATTACTTGCTTAGCATTTTTAATATAACAGTTAATGGTTTATGCAGTGCTTAGTTGAAAGCTCCTAGGTCATGGGAAATGGGTGTCATTTTCCATGTAAGATTGGAGGCCAGGAGATCTTGGAGAGAAAATCCACTTTCTTTTATGCTGAAAGTATTCTAGGACTGTAAGTAAATTGTTTTTGATTATTACTTGTGTTCTAAGGAGTGTCTCTATACAAAATTGAATGAATCTGTTTTCACTGAACGAAAAAATATTGGGGGTAACAGGAAAACAACAAGGCACCAAAAAACCCAGAGCCAATCTTTGGGCTACTTCCCCCCAGGTAAGGGGAGCAGGTATGGTGGTTCTCCTAGAAGCACTTCATGCTCTGGCAGGCTCTCCTTTGGGGTTTGAACTGACCACTGCAGATGTCATTCCTCTGTCACAGCAGGAACCTGGCCATACTTGATAGTCAAGTTCCAGTTATTATTAGTAAAAAGTTAATAAGGTGTCTGTAAGATCATAGGTCTTTTCCAACAGAAACAATTCTTTAATATTGAGTCCAACCAATCCCACTACTCAACCCTGTCCCTACACACCTAAGTTAAATTATAATAGGTGATATGCACTCTTAGATGCAATAGAGGTATTAACTCTAACTAAAACTACTACTGTCTTGATTAAAAACTTGATTAAATTATTAAAGTGTCTGTCCATAATATTTATAAACTCTTACATACAGTCTGACCTATACTTAATCCCACATCTCCTTGGTGGCTCAAGTAACAGGCAGAGGGGCTACAAATGGTTGAAGAGCTGCGTGGTAATGGAGAAATCCACAAAGGGTTTTGGTGGGTTCTATTTGTAAAAAGTAATTAAATCTTCCAGAATATTTGTTCTTGCCCACCTTAGCCTGCTCACAGGGAGAGCTGAGTGGGAAAGAGGAAGCTTTGAGGCTGGGCAAGAACCATTCAGCAACAGCCAAAACATTGCTGTGTTATTAATGCAGTTTTAGCCACTAATCCAGAACACAGCCCCAGAGGGGCTGCAGTGAAGTAAAGTTAACCCTATCCCTGCCAGACCCTCTACAGGCAGTTTTGAATTAATTTGCATACTCTCAAGACATTAATTATGGAGATGGTGTCTGACTGGAGAAGATTTGTTGCTGCCCATAGCTTGAAGTCAGTTGGCAAACCTGTTAGGAGAAAAAAAAAATCTGTGTAAAAGTTACTGCAGAGTATTTTAGACAAGAAATCACAGAAGGCTCTGGGAAATGCAGTAACTGGGAGAAGAGGCTCTTATGTCAACAATTACATGGTATTTGTGGTGTGAGAAAGTGTTTGCTCTGGACAAAAGTTTCTTGCTTATCTTTCAGTGGGAAAATGCTGGGCTTGGCTCTTGTTTTGCACTTCACATAACTAAATTACTGCTTTTTGTTGGAACATTTAAACAAAAACAAATGAGCAAGAAAATGTCTTAAGACCGTTAACAGCAAAATGGATGCTGTGCCAGACTTGGGCTTCTCTGTACCACCGAGACCTCTGATGCCTGTCTGTGCAAAGTGGAGTACATCTGAGGAATCTGTGGGCTACTAGCAGCAGCTACTGCCGGCAGTGATGCCTCAGTAGCCTGAAATGAGAAACTCCCCAGAGGAAGGTGTGCCAGTTTGGACTCCTGATGTTTGGCTGGCACCCAGGTCCAGGCTATTAGGCCTCTGCTCTTTACAGTACTTCACAAGAATACTTTATAAATAGCGCCTTCAAATGTCAGGAGCTGTCTTTAGCCCTTACAAGCAGACAGCTGAGAGCTGTAAGGACACAAAGACTTTCCTGTCACACAGCACTTGTGCCCTGTTTGCAGCATGGGCAGCCC
>JAAGNO010019415.1:10000-47260 GCA_033439905.1 Ceryle rudis
ATGCTATTCAATAAACTTCAAAGAATGTTTCTGGCAACTTTGTTGAGAGATGGGAATATGCTCCTTTGATTGTGCAAGACCCATTCATTGTGTGGTGCAAACAGAAGGCCCAGTAGAAATTACGGTGGTGAGGCAACAACAAACGCATTATGAAAATATAGGAAATATAAATGGTTCGTGGGAATGCTTTCTTGAAAAAAGTACTTTGGAAATGTGTACTCCCTCTTACTCAATATGTGATTCAGTTGTTGCAAATACCATTATGATGTTGTTGCCACAGTGCAAGCTTCAGCCCTGTTAGAGACCATGAGTGGCAGATGCTTGGGTAGGCGCAGGGTCTGCCGAAATCAATTGGTCTCGTTGAAGGTGCAAATCGCACTGCAAGACCAGGGCATAGGATGTCAGATTTATAGGCCTATTACTTCCAGCCTCATTTTTGTATTCTGTCTCTGCTAGCCTTTAGCAGAACTATTTTAGTTGTTTCCCAAGCCCGCATTTTCTTGCACAATAGAAAAAACCTGGTAAAAAAATAACTCTTAGCAGTTCAACAATTTTTAACCTTAATCTCATATAACACATGAGTTTAATACTTTGTTGTCTGCTGCTGTATTCAGGGTGCCACAACCTAAATCTGAGAGTGAGAAGAGAGAAATACAGGTGCTTATACATCACATAGGGTACTCCTGGAGACCTTCCAGTAGTTAAAATACCTTGGGGAAGACTGAATCTGTGCCAAGAATGGATTTCTTAAGGCCAAATCTCAACCTAATTTTGTTGTTTGTTATCTCACAAGAGGTGCCTCTTAACACTGCTTCTAATAGGCTCAGCCAAGGGTGGTAAGTAGAAGGTAAGTTGTTGCAGGGTCTGCCTGTGCCAAAGATCTAGAGGAAATCTTTTTCTCCTCTTCACCATCCTGACTGTAGTGTTGTGCTTTGTGTTTGGATTAAGATCTAATTCATTGCTCTGTACCTGTTGTTTTAATTCTTAGGTGTAGAATTGCTTTTGGGTAGTTTTCACAGGTGTAACTGACAAGCAGGTTTTTGTGTGTGTTGTTTACGCAACATGGGGGGGTTCTCCAGAACACTGATTTACACCAAATAGTACCTCAAGTTAATATAAAATTAGTGAGCTGGTGAGTCCACAGCTTGAGTATGGTGTTCAGTTTTCAGGACTGCAGTGTAAGAAAGGCATTGAGGTGCTGGAGCAAGTTCAGAGAAGGGTAGCGAAGTTGGCAAAAGGTCTGGAGAAAATGTCTTATGAGGAGCACCTGAGGGATCTCTGGGGTTGGTTAATCTGGAGGAGACTGAGGGGAGACCTTACTGGTCTCTACAACTACCTGAAAGGATGTAGAGAGGTGGGTGTTGGTGTCTTCTCCCGGGTAACTAGCAACAGGATGAGGTAATGGGCTTAAGATGTGCCAGGGGAGCTTTATGTTGGATATTAGGAAAAATTTCTATACTGCAAGAGTGGTGAGGCATCAGAACAGGCTGCCCAGGGAGGTGTTGGAGTCACCATACCTGGAGGTGTTAAAAAAATGTGTAGATGTGGCACTTCAGGACATGGTTTAGTGGTGATGATAGTGTTAGGTGGATGATTGGACTTGATCATCTTGGAGGTGTTTTCTAACCTTAATGATTCTGTGATTTTGTGAGATAATCTGGTTGGTAACTGAGACTAATGTTGCATTTTGCTTGGCAAAATAGCCACACCTTTAAATAATCCATACTTGTCATTCAATTGAGATTTCTTCCATACTAATATCAAAATCCAATCAAGGTTGCTATGGGTTGATATTTTAATTGTGCTCATGTCCTGTTCTGTTATACAACATCATAAAGTATCTGAATTAATAGATGCTCCTTTTCTTCAGTTTTTTGTGTATAGTGTAGTTCCCTACAACCTCTGTGTGCAGTATATGACTGTCAGCTTGAAATAGAGTGAAAAAAAATCCATGAATTAAGTAATTCTAGGGAATAAGATATCACTGAGTCACCCTGACAATGGCATCCTGTTTCAGATGTTTCATCTTCTCATGATTGTGCTAAGGAATAAGTATATTAAAAGAAAAGCCAAGTGGAAGTATCGGGAAAACAAGACTATCCAAAAAGCAAGATACATAAAGTGGAGAAGTATTGTAGAATCAGACTGGTTTGGGTTAGAAGG
The DNA here is from genome assembly GCA_033439905.1 of Ceryle rudis. Taxonomy (NCBI): domain Eukaryota; kingdom Metazoa; phylum Chordata; class Aves; order Coraciiformes; family Cerylidae; genus Ceryle; species Ceryle rudis. The sequence continues at coordinate 12,164 of JAAGNO010019415.1, forward strand.
GACCTTTGAAGGTCATCTAGCCCAATATCCCTTGCAGTGAGCAGGGACATCTGCGACTAGATCAGGTGGCTCCAACCTGACCTGGAGTGTTTCTGGGGATAGGGCATCTACCACCTCTCTGGTCAATCTGTGTCACTGTTAACACTACCTTCAATGTAAAAAAATGTCTTCCTTATATCTCGTCTAAACCTACCCTGCTTAAAACCATGACCTCTTGTCCTGTGTAACAGTAGGACATTGTTTTTTTGTCTTTTTCTAGTCTTCTAATGTTTCCTTTTTCAGAAGTCAGACCTAATAAGAGATGATTTTTAAATTGATATAATACTAACTCAGCAACACTTTTCAGCCCATCTGGCTTTGCCTAACATTCTGCTACTCCTTCTGTTAGGCTGCCCTGCATCCTCATACTCAGCACTGCTGTGACTGAGAATGGGCTCCTGGGGTTGTTTCTGGGGCCAAATCCTGCCAGCATGACTTTCTCTCTGTCCTGGTACTTCTAGACCTTGCAGCCCTTCAGCATATCTAGGCAGAGCTGTGCCATTTACTAGCCTGACCAAGAGATGGTGCAGCTGCCAGAAATGCTTGTCCAGGGTAGCCCATATGCTTAAATGCAATAAGCCATAAGTTGCTTGTAACCAATGGCAAACCTATGACTGATTTTAAGTAATAGGAAGCAGAACATAGCACTTGTGCAGGGTTCTTAGGCAAGGAGCTAGACCCCTGTGAAGTCACCCCAGGCTGTGTTACTGAGTCAGTGTATGGGGTCAGAGCAGTGCTGCTTGCCAGCTCAGCCAGGGGGACCGGTGAGGGGGGGAACTTTTGCTCTTTCTAAAGCTTTCTGGTCTCACTTTTCAAAACCAGCAGAACAGAAGTGAAAGGCTTGTGGAGGGAGAATTTCCAAGGTAGGGAAACACTGTGCTGATAATTTGATGATAATTGTTCTGTGATTACAGCTTCTCCCACTCCTCTGACCTTCTGGCCTTGCAGTGCCCCTTACAAACAAGGTCTGAGTTTGAAAGACTGAGTTTGACTTGGTCTTTATGCCCTGGCAAACTCCCACGGCCTTCAGGAGAAGTTTGATTTAATATAAGGACTAAAATCCTTGGGGCTTGGCCTTAAGAGAGTAGTAAATGCAATCAGCTGCTTTGGTCTGACAGAATGAATAAACAGGCTCTGGGGTGCTCAGCATCAGCAGAGATTACGAGGGAAGATCTGGATCACATTACCGATTCCCAATTCACGGTAAACACTTGTGAAAGAGATATGGACATCACCCTGGACAGCCCGGCAAAGGGCTCCCGTCCATGCGTTGCAGTGATTTTTAAAAAAAATAAATAAATAATAATAAAAAAAAATCAGTTGGGAGAGTGAAATAACAGTGAGAATATCAGAATGACGTCACTATAAAAACCTTTCTTTGTGTTCTGTTCTCATTATTCTGATTCAAAAAGGAAATAGCAGGAATAAGAGTGTTTGTACCTAGATGATAGAAATTTGTGGAGATGTGAAATGACTTCTGAATGAAGAGATTGGTACTATTTAATTTAGATAAACAAGAAGGGACATGACAAGATACAGCAGGTAATAGATGCTATTAGAAGGTAAAGCCAGAACCACTTTGCTTCTTCTTATGACACCTGAATAAAATCATAATTAATTAAATGGATAAAATGCACATTTCAGCCTAAAAATGGAGATATTTGAACTCATCTAAAAAGGCTTATTACAATGAGATGCAGTCCAAGCCAAATAGCTGTTGAATCTTGAAAAAGAGTTGGACATTTAGATAGTATCTTCTGAGTTACCTCAGATAAAATATATGTAGCTTAAGGGGGAATTAATCTCTCAGGCTTCAGGGTCTAAGAAAATGAATTGTCAAAAAGTTCCAGAAAATGATCTCTCCTATGTCCATTTATTCTCTTTGCCTGCCACGGGCTTCCTGCATTTCCTCTAAAAAACCTGAAGCTTTGGTAGGAACTCCCCTCTGCTGCATTAGATTGACCATTATTTTGAACTGATGTGGCAATGTGGCAACTCTTTTCTAGCAATTTGGCTTATGAAGTAAATGGTTTTACTTTTCCATATTGTAACTCATACCAACTATACATGCAGTATCTAGGTTTGACCCAAAGAGATACCAACAGAGGATTGCATTATTCCTGGCTAGCTGAGATCAGTTTTTCTGTCCCACCTCTAGCCAGCCCTGACCATACATCACTGCAGGTTGCTGTTGTTCCCCAGCACTTTTCAGGCGAACAGCTAATCTTTGGAATTTGTAACTGCCTTAGGATTTGCACAAACAAATGCAAATGACAGGGAGGCTGGAGAAAGGGACACTCACCAATCCTTTTTGGTTATAGTACCTTGTGTCTCAGGAAATTATGTGGCCTGGCACTGTCCCTTGGGTGAAGTTAAATGAATGGTTTAAGCTCACATGCTCAATTTTGTAATTATTATAGGTTAAGAGCAGGTAGAAGTAATGCTGATCAGCTAATGAGCAGTAACTAGGCATGGAAATTCACTTTCTATGACTGTCTCTATACACCCGCACTCTGTCTTGTCAGTGCTTTGCATGTAGGTAAAGCTTAAACTAAATAAAGTTAAACTATGAAAGGAAATTTTTCTTCATACTATCTTCTACTAAGTTGGTGCTAATACACTCTGCCTCTTCTTTCATCCAGTATGAAGTAAAGCAAGTCCATAGACCCGATTTGCATCACTTGGGTATTACTGAAGTAAATACCAAATGCAACTGGAGAGATTTTCGTCAAGATGACCAGGCTCTGAGAGATAAGTGTTCAGAAAAGAACCAAAATATGAAGAAAAAGATTTATTATATGTAGCTCTGAATGCTGCACAAAGGAACCATGTCTGGGTGCTCACTTGGTTATTTTCCTTTTGAAGGAAGGAGGTAGGATTACCTTCTAACTCATTTCAGATGCAACTACTCAACTCTGGGCTAATTTAAGAGTAAGGAGCTTAAATACTCTCCTCTTCCTCTGCTCTCTTTCCTCTCTTCTCTTTCTCTTCTCATTAGTGAATGTAGTATCTCTCCAGGAAGTTACTGCCTTATGTCTCACATGAATACCTGGTGAGCAGAGGGTTTTCACTTTATTGCCTGAACTGTGTTAAGTTTATCTTTTCTCTTCTCTTTAGTTTATATTTTAATTATATGAGCACTGCCTCCCAGGAGACACACTGAATATTGTGTGCTTACATGGTAAACCAAGAGATAGAGAGTGAATTCCTGAAAGAAGTTATCAATTTAAAAATAGATTTGTCAGAACTTACTGAATATGTAATTTATTGTGTCCCAGTCCACAAAATGGGTAATTTTATTAAAGTTGTATTGATAGGAATACAGTTCTTTGTTTCTGTGATAAGGAACAGGATTGGCAGTCTCCCTGTGCTTGTAGGTGTGCTAAGTGCTGTGTGTGAGCTGGTACCAGTCTGGCAGAACTCTGTGGAGCAGGGTACTTTTGACATCGCTGTGATTCAGAGGCTAGGCTTGGCTTGGCTTTCCCTAGGCCTTTTGTTTAAGAGATGACAAGTTTGCCCTTTATGTACTCCAGCTTTAGCTGCCTGAGTGGAAAACACACTCCACAGCAACGCCTGAAGTTTTTAAAGTGGATCTTCCTTTGGTTTTGTGCACAGTTCCCTATGTGAAAACGTGCCACCGTTTTGTGTGCTGTGGCTGAAGAGTCCTAGGGGCTGCACTGAGTTATCCAGGACTGCCCAATTGAATTTGACTGGGGGTGCTCCAGACAGTTTTCCAAAAAAGCTCAAAACCAATTTATTTGTTTTTCTTAAGCATTTATTGCTTTCATTTGGGACGACACTCTCAGCAGGCTTGCAGACAGAAAAGTAAATTTGGAAACAGCTTGGTGCTGGCTTTTTAGCAAGCTGCTGTCACAGCTGAAGCAGAGGCCTCCTGGAAACTGGGTCCTGTAACTCACAGTGTTTATTGCTAGTGCTCTATGTCTTTAATGAATTGGGAGCGCAAGGGCAGAAGTAAAGGTGATCGATAAAGTTCGTGCTTTTATGTATAAGGATGTTACATTAGAGTGGCAATAGACTTGCTAGGTGTCAGTCTCAGGCCACACCTGCAATATTACATGAAAGCATCATTACAAAATATTGACAAACTGTTGAGAAGGTGAGAGGAGCAACAAAGCAATCAGAGCAGAAGGGACCAGATGATGAGGAAAGATTAAAAAAAAAAAAAAAAAGATAAGTGCAATATCTATGACTTTGCTAAAAGATGATTGATGGGAAACACAGATATGTATGAAGGGAGCCTAAAAACCAAAAAAAAAAAAAAAAAAAAAAAAGAGAGAGAATAGTTAGGACAGTACAGAAAGGTATAACTAAGAGTGATGGGGTGAAATTAAGCAAGAGAAAATTTAAGTTGAATCTTAGGAAAAAATCATTACTGAAATATATTAGGCTGCTGAGTGATTGTCCGTGGGGAGCAGTGCAAAATGCTGCCTGTAGATTGTTTAGCCTGGACAAAATGTTTTAGGTATGCAGCTGAGGAAGCTCCAGAAGCCAGAGACTGAACTACACACATCTTTCAGTGGCTTTACTGTTTCACGTGTATCATTCACAGGGATAATTTGCTTAAACCTAGAGAATCACAGTGGCATTGACCACTCAGACGTGTTGAAATTAGTGAGAGTGAGATATGTCCACATTTAACAGAGATTTTGGTCTGAAAGGCTTGATCCCCGTTCGGAGTGAGGACATTAGGAGTGTGTAAGACAGCAATGTGTCTTACACCTAAATGTTAGCACATCAACACAGGCAGTCCTGGGTGGGCTGTAGGAGCCCTGTGAAGGCTGCAGGACATGCTGTACTTGGGCTGTGCTGTGGCAAGAGCACCCATCAAGGCATCCCCAAATATGGCTCATCTGACCCAGCAGCCTGTGCCAGTGGGGCTGACTTACTCCACAGCCTCTCCAGACCACAGATGCAGTGCCCTGGGAATGAGTGTCTTTTGCTTTGGACACAGAAAAGCTTTCCAGGAAAAAGCCACTGTTGATCTTGAGCTGAGGCAGAAGGACAGCCTTCCTCCTCAAGTATGCCTGAGCAAGGTAGTGGTGTCCCTTTTTGTGAAAGCTGTGTGCCCATTGTGTTGACTTGGCATGTGGGAACCTCCCTCCCTAAAAATCTTCCTGAGGGAGATTCAGGATGGCATCTTGTTCTCCAGAAACGTTCCTAACTGAAGGGGGGTGGGGGATGTTGAGTGCAGGAACTTTGCACTCATCAAGTTTGCAGGGAAGAACTTCAATTTCTTGGTCTGGAGAGTAGAAAGAATAAACTCAAATAGCCCACAGGCCAGGCACCTGCTGGGAGCAGCGAACCCCAAATTTAGTTCCCTGCTTCCATGTCTTCCTTTAGAAGTAATGCTACTGCCTCCTCCCTTTGCATTTCATGTGTGACTTGTGTCTTCTGGGTCTATTGTGAACTTGGGGTGTAAACAGAAGAAAAACTTGTTTGTGGATCCCAAGAAACAATAGCGAGAGAATGGCTATAGGCTTCTGAGCTTGTCAAGATTGCCAGGACCTTCTTGGAAACAGACCTTTTAGGGACATCTCAAAAATGAGTATTGAAAAATAGAAGACATTAATGGATTTTGGATGGATTTGGTGATAGCTGCCAGCTTGATGGGGCTCTGAGGACTTACAACTTTTAATAAAGATGGGACAAGCAATTACTTGAGTAAGAACACAAAGTGACCAGGATCTGGGTGGCAAGAAGTCCTGCTGGTGATGAGATGGTGTATTTCTTTGTCACATGGGGCTTCTGCAGCACTCACCTTGTATTTGTGAGAAAGAAAAATAGAAAATAAGCCTTGAAGGAAACAAGACCAACCATTTACCTCTCTTTCCTCTGTTAGCAGTTTTGTTTCATAATGCTTTTTTCTGGTTTTAGAGTTCTGTTTTTGTTTTATAACCATTTGAAATAGTTTTGAGGTATATTTTTCCTTCGTTGCTGCCCTTTGCCTTTTATTCTATATATTTGCTACTCCCTATCTAAAGAAATTCTGCCTAAATTCCTTGAGGGTCTGACCCTTCCCTTAGCTTTAGCTTATGCTCCTTTGTTCTTGTGTTTGACATAAGCTCAAACAGCCTTGTAAAATCTCATTTCTGTTCCCTTCAGGATTGTATATTCCTCTATGAAATATTTTCCCCACCTTCCTCTACCTGGCCTCTTCCTCGAAAAGGGCTTCTGTTTTAGTATAATTAATTGTTAAGAGTTCTGGATTCTGTGGTCGCTTTCTCCATTACTGTCTCCATTGCTGTTGCTCTACACTGAATTTTAAAGTAACCTTTACTCATTTTTTACATATTCAGCACTCCATCTTATTTCCTTTATGTTCTCCTAGTTTTTCTCTTCAGCAATTTAATACAGGGCTCAACAAACTGTAGGCTGTTTGCATCACATTCCCTTTTCAGAAAGGTGTATTCTAATCTAGGTTTGCTGCTGCTCAGAATGGCAGATGTAGTCTCTCTTCCCTGAAAGATCTGAGTTGGGTGCTTAATTCATCAAAATGATCTCATACAGAATCCTGAATTACAAAAACTGTAGGTGGAAATGGGAAATTCACTATTGTAAAGTCTACCTGTCTTTATGTTCCTTTTTGACAAGAATTATAATTTTAAGCCAGTACATTAGACTACTACTGCAAACTGCCCTGCTCTCTGTAATATAATACAAACCATTTTAAAAGTAGATCTTTATTGTAAAATGTGCTAAGTAGACACATCGCTGAATCTAGATAAACACGTCATTGTAGATAGCTTAAAATGAAGAGGAATTTGGCAAGAAGAAAGTTGATTGAAGAAGGGAATGAAAATTCACAGTGAAACATATTTGCTAGTCATACAGGGGAGCTGAAGGCTTTGGCAATGCATGTCTCAAACAGCTCATGCTGCTTTTTAGAACACAGCTTTCCAGTTTCTTTTCCCTGGAGTGTGACATTAACTTCAGTCTTTCATTAACTTCTGTGGTAACTTCTTAAAAGAACTCTCTAGAGATGAGCATGTCTCTGGAGGACCAGATACCAGCTTGATGAAATTGAACAAATTAGTGATTTTAGTGGGAAGCAATTTTGCTGGTTGCTTTTGGTTTGGTTTTTTTTTTTTTTTAGTTTTGACTTCAGTCATGGAATAGAAAATCTGGTATCTTATGTTTTATGAATTATTTTAATCTGAACACCTCATAATTAGTTTACATGCTGTACTGGTCAGGAATTGAGAGAAACAAAATATAAGCTCTATCAGCTTTAACTTTTCTAATAGGTATTATTCATAGAATGGGATGCTTTATTCTGCAGTTCTGACTGTGACCTTTACATGCTTCCTGGGGTTTGAACTGTCTACAGAAGTTTCTCAAAATGAAACACTAATTCAATGCAGGCTCTTTCTCCAGACATGGATATTTCAGAATTAAACTTTACAAATACTGTAGCCTACTCCTTAAATTATTCCTTCCCTTTATCCAAAGGAAGTGTGAACAATCACTTCATCTTTTCAAAAAACATAATTCAAGAGTATTTTACAGAATTTTCTAGCAAACATGGTTAACTTACAAATTCCTGCAGTATTTAGTAATGCGTAAAAAAAAAATCTTTTGTTATCAACTGAAATGTAATGCAGCTTTTTGTACCTTGAGTGAGTTTATAGATTCCAGGGTTCCTGTTGGCACCACTCAGATATAGTTTTCTGAAAGTATAATGATGCTTTATAGTGATTTGTTGTCAGGAGAGCTTTGCCTGAGCCAACTCTGTGGTATCACAGAATCACTATGGTTGGAAAAAACCCTTAAGATCATCAAGTCCAACCATTCTCTAACTCCACCAGGGCCACTACTGCACCATATTTAGATGGCTTTTAAATACGTCCAGGGATGGTGATTCAACCACTTCCCTGGTCAGTCTGTTCCAGTCTTTGATAACCCTTTTGCTATAGAAGTTTTTCCTAATATCTATCCAGCCTAAACCTCCCCAAGGGTAGTTTACTTAGTGCATCTTGGGGATCTCTCCTAGCAAAGATGCATGCTCTGTTTTAGGAGTGAAAGAGGGCATAGTTGGTCTTGTGGTTGGTGCAGTGAGCCCTGGTCCTTCAGCTAACTGGTGGAGTCTGTTTTGTTTTACTGCTCAAGGCCTGTGGCATTTCGTATGGAGCACACGCTGGTGCAGTGCCTAACCCACAGATTTCACAAAGCCAGTCTCCTCAGCACACCCCTGTCCCAAACCACATACCCACACCCCTACAGCAAACGACCCTGTGTGCTTCCACGCGGCAATGTGTTGCTGTTTGATATGTGCTGTGATGCTCCTGCTCACCACCTGCTCCATCAGTTGCTGCTTCTCTGGAGTTGGTCACACATGCCAAAACACAGATATAGATATATATATGCATACATACAGATATATATGTTCATATACACACAAAGAGAGATATAAACTTAATTTTCTCTGAGACAGGCATGCTACTACTAAGAGAAGCGACCTGGCCCATTCAGGAGTCCTCAGGATCTGCAGGCACAGAGGTGGTGTCTGTCAGGGTGGGACTAAGAGTCAGCTGGGGAAGCTTCCCAGGAGTCGCCCTGGGTTTGGGTGGCATGGCAGGATATCACAGCCAAGGCCCCTTATTCTCTCCCGATCCCTAATTAAAACAAATGTAGCCAAATGGCCAAATATTGTTAAAAGTGTTTTTCTTCCAGACTTGTGTTTTTATGGTATGCTGTCATGATGTGAGGATATGTCAGGGTGTCAGACAGCATAGGGAATGCCAAAAAAGCAGTGGTGGACTGTTCTGGGTAGCGGGAGCAAAGCCTGGTACAGATTGTGTTCATACCCTCTATCAATGAAGTCATCTGTCTTTTACCTGGGTTGTTTTACATCGCAGCACAGGAGGAAAGGAACATATGATGATCAAAGATTTTCTCTAGCAAAGCCTTTCCAAAACAGTTGATTCCCATATTGTTGAGCTGGGAATGGTGGTGGTCTGTGAGGTTGTCATCTTACTCTTCTCCCTGTGCCTCATGTAATTCAATGTAAGAAAAATGGATCCAAGCAAACTTTACAATTAGTAGGATAAAAGGAAAACTGATAGAATTTACAGTTAAGTGTAATGTGTTGTATTTTGTATGAAAGCAGTTTTCAAGAAATTTTTTTCTTCATATTCTACTTTTTATGTATATATTTTTAAAAGACAGTCATTAGGCAAAGGTTTTTGTTTGATTTTTACAGCTAGTCAATACAGAGACAAAACATATTTCAACATTCAGTAGAAACTGTTTGGTTTAGGAAGAAAATGTAAATAAGTCCCCTGTCTCCAAATAAAATTGTCTATGTGTAAACCATCTATGGGAGACGAGGAGATTTTTCTACAAAGATCATGGAGATCATTACTGTCACTGTGAAATTTTTCAGGAGAAAGCATATTTATTCTTTTCATTTCACATACACAAATCAGAAATGTACTATCCATGCTCAAACCATGGAAAGTTTTCTGTAAAGATAGTAGCAGTGATGAACAAGACAGAGTTAGTGAGCTTTTGCTTTGCTATTTGAAAATTGTCCAGTACAAAGAGGTTTCCAACAAAGCTGATTACCTAGCCATTATGAGTGTACATTACCAGCTTCATGCTGGATAACTGCAGCAAATATCCTCCTCCTGATGGGATGACAGACATTGTTGCAATGTACAAAAACTGCTGTTGGTTTTATTGTTCGATGAAGGCAAAATTTAGCCTTGGCTTAAAATGATAGTAGGCACTGGCCACCAGCCTGCTATCAAAGTGGAACAGAAGAGATAGACTTAGCACGTTTCCAACATCCTCTAGCCTGTTTCAGCACTTTAAAGAAAACAGATGCAAATATGATGGTTTTCATATAGAGCTTTGGTTTTGCTTGCAGCTGGAAATTGTGCTTTTTATAGGGCATACACTACATTAGAGTCTTCTGTGTTTCAGAATAATAATTTTGGTCATTATCACTGTGCAGATATCACATAGTCTAGGAGATTAGCTGAGCTCTTGCAATAACTTAACTTTTTTATGGACAATTGGAAAAGAAATCTTGACGTTATGGTAGGAGCTGATCTCAGTCTTGCAATTTGGTGGGCAATATTCAAGTTGTTTGCGTAGCTCCATAGATATTCTGGATACTTTACAGACAAATATAAACCCAGTATCTGCCCCAGGAATTTACACTCAAAATGGAAGGTGGCACAGGAGTAGAAGAGCAAGCAGAAGATGGCTGTGAGTAAATTACAACTTGTAGATCAACATTAGCAGCAGCATTGTGAATACCGAAGTCACCAAAAAAGCTGCTCTTTTTGTAAATTGTATTCCTCTTTTCTCATTAAATATTCAGGTTTATAGTGATGTTAATGTGTAACCACTATGAGACCATGCAGGTAGCAGTTGCTAGAGGTCTGAAGTGGCAGTTCAGTGTACTAATCAGTGCGCTGCATCAGCCAAAGAGCCGTGGGGTACCACGCACGAGGCAGTAGTGTTACCCTGAGCATACTGCTACCACATTGCTTCTATGCAGGAACACTTGTTTAAGGATGTGATGCCAAACTTTTCAGTCAGCACACTGTACAAAATAGTTTTCTCTTTATCACTGAACAATTTTAAGGATACAGTCCAGCGCAGTAGGGCTGTAATCTTGTTTATTCTTTGCAGACACTACATGGCTCTCTAAAAGCCGTAGAGATCATCACCCCCTTGTTATCATAGCAGGTATGCACCTTATAATCTTGCTGTACTAATTGTTGAGAAAATGTACTTGGTAGTCTACACTAGTAGAATCCCAATTGCCAAGGTAATTAATAGTGTTACAGACTTCAAGGCCATAATGCTCATCAGTTATTAATTAGCAATTCATTTTGCTGAATAAATAATACTTATGATTGATGATGGAACTTGTAATTGGGCACTAGTAGTGTTCCTCAAGGGAACAGCTTCTCTGCAAGTGTTAACTATGACAGTAACAGCTCAGAAACCCAAGATCATTTAAGTAAATCTGCTCTAAACAACTGTGACACAATCAAGGCATTTACATTCAGTGTTGGCAAAGTAGAGCTTAAACATTGGAGACTTGCCTGCAGCAACCAAAGGCTGCTAATTTTGTCTATTTTGCTTGTATTTTTCTTCACTTTAAGCATTGCCTCCTTATAAGGGAATGTCCTATGTAATTTAATGGAACGTATTACATTGTCTTTATGAGCTTTCATATGCATTCTTCACAAATACAGAAGATAGTGTAATAAAGGAAATACTTTCCTAAGCATAGTAACCAATTTAAAAGGAATTTGCCCAGGTTAAATCTATTTCAGATTAATAGATTGTGGAAAATAAATTTTATTTTTATTAGTCTTCACTACCTTTTGGCATAAATAAAATTGATCTTAGCCCTCCACCCCCAGTATAGAAAGAGAAGCTGGTAAATAAAGCAAATAAGCTGTTAGTTTTAACTGGGTAGTCAACAAAGACAAGTATGGGAGGTCAGCTGCTGACCAGATGCTGCCTTCAATTAATATTCCAACACTAAAAGGCATCGTTCAGTTTAGAAGGCAGAGCAGCTGAGTCATAAAAGCAGCCCACAAAAGAAATTTTAAAGCTTTTATAATGGCTAAATTGCTTGAAATAAATTAGCCCTGAAAATAAACATATTTTGTACAGTCTGTGTGAACCAAATTTCTTCTCCCTGTAAATTGCTTGGACTAAGTGGGAGTTTGTGTTTGACAAGAGCATACATTTGCTTCATTACTACATGTGGGTTGTTTTTTTTCCTTTGAAAAGGGTTAATAAACTATAAGATATCATTGCCAGCTAAATGAGTCCTGCACCCTTTTAAGAGAGGAAGATGCTGCAGCAGAAGTTAAAAAGAAATGCAAAGACTGTGTTGTAATGCTAACAGGCAATTAACAAACTCATGGGTGTTAATTATCTTCATACTGTATCATGTTCAATTAGCTCAGCCCCTGCAACAAAGGCAACCATGAGCAATTGCTTTGATAGGCGTACAGTACTTCATTTGTAGTTAATCGGTTTAAGCCTTGCAGTTGCTAGGCTACACCAGTCTCCAGAGGTAAAAAGCTGCACAGATGCACTATGTTTAAATGACTACAGAGAACTGTTTAAACTCAAACCATGTATAACTCTTTATTGATTTTTCACAGAAGATCTCAGCTCTGATGATAAGGTTTTGATATATTTTCCTGCTACAGCCAGTTCCTTGGAGTATTGCAGAAAAAAAAAATCTGTCAATATGCTTCTATTATGATCTCTTGATCTGTGGCTATAAAAACCTTTAGCTGCAGCCCTTATTATAAAATAATGGAAGAAGCGATATTTGATTTTTCTTTCTTTTTTTTTTTTTTTCATCCCCCCACTCTATAATACATGGAGATTTTTTCCCAGTGCATCTAGCACTAAATTACAGCTTGTTCCTTCTGTATTTCTCTGAATAATACAGAAGAATTTCTAGCACTAATTAATTTGATTGACTCTCAGTAGTAAAGGATCAGCTGTAGCATCATGAACTTTAACAATAACTACCAACTGATAGGCAGTTCACATCAATAAGACCATCACTATCCTCCCTCACCTGTCACCAGGCAGGGAATGAGCAATAACCACCCCCTGCAGATGCACTGCTTAGCACTTTCTGCCCGATTAGCAATTTATAATGGTGATCAAGAAACAGTCAGTGGCAAATCAAGACAACTGTCTGGCTGCCTGTTTAATTGGCCTTGTTTGCTTTTTGATAAATGGCTCGTGACTGCTATAGGCCTCTGTATTTTGACTTTTAATAGGCCACTGTGATTAGACTACCAACAGATACTAGGTCAAAACTGAGGGAAGGTGCAAAAAATGTTAATTAATATCAATAATAGGCAATTATTAGTTAGACAGAAGGACCTACTAGCTGTGTGCTCTAATGACTCGGAGATAACTTGAAGGGAAACAGTGCCAAATTAGCATAACTATGTATGCAGGCTGCATGGTGGATCCTAGCAAACATCTGTTATGTGAGTAATTCAAACAGGATTCTTCCTTTTTGCATGATACTTGCAAAATCATCAATTTTTTTTTGGTAATTTTAAGACACTAATGATACCCTAGTGGTTACTGATCTCACAGTTGGGCTTTGTGTCAGTCCTTCCTATGAAGAGATAAATTGTTAAAGTTTTAAAGATAAATTTGGGTGTGGTTTTCAAGATTTTTAAGTTAGTAACTCATGTATAAAAGTCGCTAGTATTGTACATACAGGAACACATGCTGGGCAATTGTGTTATTTGAAGTGTTCCCACTAGAAATAACTTCCCACACACACACTCCCTTTGTCTCTTTTAGGAAAACAAACAGGGAAATGATGATGGGCACTGAAATATTTGCGTGTCTATTGTTGACCTTCTGAATATACATGATGCAATGTGATGTAGTACAACATGAGTCAAAAGTATTACATATGAGGGTGAGACAAAGAAGTAAAGTAACTCCTCTATGTGTCTATGGTGGTTTTTAAGGTATTGGGAATGTGCAACTCTAAGCAAGCTGAACTCTTCAGATGGCAGAGGTTAGAAGAGACTTGTTCAGAGTGCATTGTCTTGTAAATAGTTTTATCACACTATTGGTAGAGGTGATTGTTTCACTGAAATGGTAAGAAATCCTTTTTAATAGGGATGGTGATAATATATGCTATATATATGTTCTTCCCTTGCTTCTCCCTCCCTCCTGCACAAGCTCTTGCATGTGTGTGATTGGGTAAGAAGTTAGTGAGAGTTAAGCTCTGATATAGCTTTACTCTGGGTATGTCTAAGGAAGTCTCCACTAATATCAATGTGACATTGATGGGAATTCTGTCATGACTAAAGAAGACACATTGATGCAAACAGAGTTGAAGCCTCATTATCAAGCCCAGAAGAAACATCTGTGAGTGCTGTCTCAGGGAAGTTCTGCAAGTATCTGCAGAGGCTCATCCTGATGGAGGTGCAAAAACAACCTCTTGTTAAGGGCCACATCATTATATATATATCTATATATCATTCCTTTATAGTTTGATACCTATTTCTATCTATCTGTATCTCCTTTCCCGGGTTTAAAATCAGCAGATGTCACCGATCCCTGATTTGTCTAGTCAGTAAGATCTGCAGTGCAAAGATCAGGCTGATGGACTGTCTAATTTGGACATGGTCTAGCTCCTGCAACCCATGCCACTGAGTTTCTGGCGATATGATCCAATATATATTACAATTGTTTGGAGAAGGAGATGCTTGTGCAGAGCTTATTTTTAGTATTTCAAAATTATTTTATGACCTATATTTCAAAGTTCGGGGAAAAGGCAGGCTTTCACTAGCTGAGAGCTCACTTCTGGTGACAAGATGAGAGGTATGCTGTTTGAGATGTCTTAAAAACAACATTTGGGAAAGAGAACATGCTCCTGGCACATCTTCCTTTGTAGGTTTCAGGTGTCTGACTACTGAGAACCCACAGTGCTGACTGACAGAGGAGGGATAGAAGTGTTTCGTGCTTAGCAATGCTTTACTTGTCAAGCAAAATTTTGCTGGAAGCTGAACCCATCTATTCAGAAGGAGGAAAATGCAGGGAGCCTACAAGATCTGGGAGAAGACAAGTCATTGCTTATAGGTTTGGACCAACAGCTATGCATTATGCTGTGCAAGATGTGCCCTGGATGAGGGCAAATGGTACATGGAAAAATAGTAGAATAATAGGTCTGGAAGGGATGGAAACGTTGGGTAGTGGGTGGTGTCTGGTGCCACCTTTCCCCTTCTCACCTGCTTGTCCATCCTTCCCAGCCAGCCTGAGTATGCCTTGTGGAAACCACTCTTGGCTTCCAAAAAATACAGGTGGCAGGGAGCAGAAAAACTTTTTTCCTAATTTTTATCTTCTGACTGGTCTCTGTTTTTTTGTAGTTTCTAGGGTGTCACAGACCTTTCTGTCTTTGCAGTTTGGTAGGTGGTGGCATTTGGAGGTGGCTTAACTTCTGCCCAGCAATCTGATGCTTGGTGGCAAGTCTGAGGGCTTATCTGAGCTAAAAGGTAATCATAGCAGGTACAAGCACAAACCACCTTGACTTATTATGACTGATTTTCAGTATTGCATTATTTGTTATATATATATATAGTGCAATAGACCAGTAAATACATAGGGGCCCCAGAGGAGATGGTGGTACAATACTGTGTTGAAAATACCTGTCCCAAAGAGTTCAAGAACTAAACAAACAAATTAGGAAGAGATGTTTCTATTTCATCACTGGAAGCAGAAACAAGGAGAGGCAGCAACTGAGGCAGGCTTTGTTCACCATCACATCTCCTGAGCTTGTACCTTAAATCCTAGCTGTAGAACTGTCCTCCTAAATAAATTAAAAACTTGATATAGTGTTTTAAAAAATATACTGAAGCAATGCTTAATGTGCACATATATCATGTGTAATCATATTTTTTTCCTATAACTTACACGTATAAGCTTTTTTTTATATTGACAGGAAATTGAGAATGAAAGCTGTGACTTTCAAGAATTATGTCCCCACTTAGAATCATAATTTTCTATTTCACAATGAGGAGACGGAACAGTGGAAGTCATAAGAAAACATATCAGCTAAATGTTCCAGGCAGTAATGACCACTTTTTAACTGATAAGGAAGCCTCATTCATGCAAAGAGAGAAGTACTTTATACTTCCAGCTTTTGTAGCCAAAATGTACTATGAGAATCTTACCAGCTTAAAGAGTCGTACATGTTGCTTAAATGTTGAAATTCTGGTTGATGCAAAATGGAACCATCATAGAAGAGAAACTGATTATTTTCAAGTTTTAGAAGAGCCTGTTTTCCAAGCAGAAGTCTCTCTGTTAAATTTCATAAATAAAAGGTGAGTAAACAAAGATGTACCTACAGATTGTTTAGATGCTTCCTATAATTTGTGATTTCTTTTAGCTGTGACTGTCATATCGTTACAAATATTGCTGTTTAAGCACAAAGTTAAATGAATTTACTAAGTTTTGGCTCTCTGGGGCTATGTTCTTCTGTCTTAGTCATAATTTCTTAATGTTATTTTAAAAGAAAAATTCCACTATTTATAGATGAATTTTTAATCCTTTTTTTAGTTTACATGGAATATTTGAAGACATCTGGTGACACATGGTTAAATGATTTTTTTTTAAGTTGAAACTTCTATTTGTTTAGAGAGGATTTGTCTTGAAAGTAATTTGCTTAAAATACAAGCATTCTGAAATCTTAAGGGCATCTAACTTCAGCTCAGTTGTTATCTGTTATATCTCTCTCAAGCATTCTTGATATCTAGAGATTTAAACAGTAGTCTGGAGGAAGACAACAGAACAAAACCAGCAACCCCCTCCTGTAGTTTATGTACCCTGAGTGACCTTTCTGTTTTCTCATTTATTTTGCATAAATTATTTTACCAATCTCATCAGGGAAAGAATTGTGGAAATATAAGTTTTATACAGTATGGAAAAATTGCAGTGAAAATCACACATGGTACAACAGGTTTTGGTACATTGACTATTGTTTGAGGTGGGAGTTTTTAATTTCAGCAGAAGAATTTGGCCCAGCTGCTAGGTGTCCTTTTCTGTTTTCCAGTTCCCTTGAATGATATGAATTGTTTACATCCATGGAAGTGTTATACCTGCACAGAGAGGTCTCTCTCAGTCTTCAGGTCTGCTAAAATCTGAAGCACCAGAGCCTTGTGCTGGAAGATCACACCTGTGTTCTTGAGGTCTCTTCATTCTTCCACGTCAATTCTGACTAAACCTTTTCTGAGACATTCTGGCAGGACATGTTCTCTTCATCACACACAGCCCCAAGAAGTTACTTTTAGGTAACGAGTAGTCTAGAATATATGCATATTCTGGTTTCTTTGGGAACATTTTTGTCCTTACACAACCTTCAGTTGTCTTTATTTATATAATATGAATCCTCTGCTAATGATGTTTTTGAAAAGCCTAGGAAATTGTCTCCTTTGAAAAAGGAATTTGAGAAGTTTTCTCTATTGTGAAACAGGAAAAATTCTGAAATTTGGAAAAGCTTTGAAGTATGAGAAAACTATTTACAGTCAGCTCTACTAATTGTGCCAGAAATGAATGAGTGTGTTATGTAGGTCAGGTTTCCATCTTCCTATGAACCCTAAATTATTGGCCATTATGATACACATGACAGTGAATTTCTGTGCTAGATAGATGATGCTTGAAATTATTTAAGTCCAGACCAGAAATTTTACCCTAATTGACTGAATAGAATGGACAGGTTAGAATAAGCTCTGAAAGAACAGCTCTTGTTTGAAGGTAAACCAATGGGGAGATAAGGTTGCTTTTCCCCCTCAACTTTTTCCATATTAGATATGTTTTTATTATATAAAGGAGTTAGATATGAAAAAAAAAATTACAATACACTGTGGTCTTTTCTTTAAGGATCTAAATTCTTGCAATGTAAAGCACAAAAGTCTGTAAAGCCCATGCCCATCCAACCTCAGAGTAGCATAGAAGCTGCATATGACACTGGAAATAATGACTGTTTATATTGCATGAATTCCTCATATTAAAAGTTGGTTTGAATGGTCTGTGCTTTAATTTTTATATAAAACATACTCTTATAATGAAATGCAGACCTGATTTTCTTCCTTTATTTTTTTTTTTTTTAAATTCAACAGGCTTAATTCAGAAAGCTTGAGCACCTTGTCATCAAATTTTGTGTCATGCATGGCTTTCAAAAAAAAGCTGTAAGTCCCAGGAAGTTGGCTGTGCATATCCCAGATTTACAAATAGGCATGCAAAGTGAGTTTGTCTGGTTTTGTTTGTTTGAACAATACCAGAAAAGCCCTTTCTTTTAAAAAAATCTTCCATGGTCTCTTGAACAATGTCTTAACTATTACATACACAAAGTGAGAAAGTGTATTTTATGCATCTGTATATTTAACACTATGATGAAAATACATGTCAAATTAGTTATTTATTGATTTCTTTTTTAAGGGATATGACTTCATAAGTTTTCCTTTTTATTAACCTTTTATTTTAAATCAATAGAGAGGATACTTTATCATAATCTGTCATTTCAGAGCACTGAGTTGAGATTTTAGCAAAAGATGTCTCTATCTCCTCTGTTTTGCACAGCCTAATCACTGGCAGCCTGTTAACCTGCTGCCCTGGTAAGATAATGGCATGGGTCTAGGTGATTATTTTTTGCACAAATTGGTTTTGTCAAGACAAAAAAAAAACCTCCTACAGAGATCTGCAATATCATCTTTTGTGTCTCAAAAACCAGATTCTAGATTCTTAGAACAACAGAATCCAGGAAAAATAATTCTAATTCCTTATACCCATAGAAACCAATTCTGTTTACACTTTAAGTTGTGTCTAGCAGGTTTAGTATGGCAAACTTTTCTGGGAAGAGATTCTGCTACTCTTTGTGCTGTGCTGATGAAAATGTATCTCTCCTATGCTTGCCTGATTCTTAAACATTACTGTCCTGACCAGAAGTATTAGAAATATGCAAAGGAAAGTGGTGTTATGTAGGTATAGACTTGGACATATTAGGAGTATTGAAATTAAAATGTGAACCTAGCTACAGTGTCACTATATAAAATTAGGGCATAGTCCTGGTTGTTAGTATTAGAGACGGGTTGAATTAAAGCCCTCTAAACTCAGAACGAGCAAAAGTGGTTTTCTGCCTTTCTCATTTTTTTTCATATGGAAGGCATCTGGAGACTTAATCTTGAATTCAAATATCTCTTAAGGCATAATGGGTTTCAGTAAAATTATTTTAATCTCAAACAACATTGAAAAACTCTCAGATTTACAATTTGAAGTGATATTTTAAGTAATCTGTACAGTTCATTGCACTGTACGTTTTGGATACACTACCAAATAGAAAAACATCAGAGAGGGACTGTTCTCTTTATATGAAACAGGGGTCTCAGGACTTTGTACTGTGATTTATGGTTACGTGCTCTGAAGAAAGCACAGTTTTTTAGGTGCTATTAACATGAAAAAACACTCCAGCAAAGATTATAAAAGAAAATGGAAAAGAAGATGAATAATCTAGGAAATATTTGGAGCCAAGTAGTCCACTGGATGCACTTGGGAGGAAAGTAAAAATTCTGCTCTCATCTAAGCCCAAATCCTGTAAGACTCATTCAAAACAAAATCTTTCAAGTGTATCCATTTAATCTGTGAGACCAGATACAAGTTTAATTTGAATGTGCTGCTAATCTGTATCTCTCCAGACACTGGAGTTTCCCATAGGGGCTGACTGAGATACTGCCTGATGTGGTGATGCTCACATAGCTCGTTGTCTGAAGAGACTTGAGCATCCGCGCTCTGCAGATCTGCCTTGCCCAGACGCTCGAAACTGCTTTTTTATTTTAGACTCAGAGCATGCAGCATGAGCACCTGGACATACTTTCAACATTTATCTTTGGACTGCCTGTGACCAGATAGAGCAGGGAAGCCACCCTGGTGTCCTGTCATAGCTACTTTTTTCTGTAGGTAGAAATCAAAATTATTGCTGTCAGAAGGAAAGTTCTGTTATTCAACTTCCTGAAAATTTTCATCTTATCAACCAAACCCTCTAACTTCCTTAAGTTAATAGCTAGTTAGGAAGTAATACTTCAAGGGAAGCAGAACAACCTCTAACTGAATGTATAGTTTGATGCGCACAAGCTTAGAAGAGTGGATGCATTTTTGGATTGCTTGACACCACATATATTCACATAGAAAACTCAAACCGCTAAGAAAATTACACTGCTTTCTGGTTTTCTGGGAGAAAAATATTCTGCTGTTGGGCAGCACAAACCAGTTTTCTTTCTCCATCATTTTCATACCTTTTGTTTGTTGTTTTACATGCTTGGAAAAATTCAAATAAATTTTTGATACAGAATCCTCATTCAGTGTTTTATCAGAGGTTTTTCTGTGGATGAAGTTCAGATGAAAGATGCGAGCAAATACAGCAGCTTCACCCAACAGCTAGGTGAAAACTGCAGGTCTCCAAACCAAACTGAAATAAAATGACTAATTGCAATTCCACCATGTGATAAAAAGTAAAAAAAAAACCCCAAACAAAAAAAAAGGCAATTCTACTTTGCTTTGGTCTTACCCTTTAGTTTTTTACTTATACAATCTATGCTCAAAATAAACCACATAATTTCTCCCTGAACATAGAGGACCCCAGACTTAGTGTCGGAGGGCAGCAAGGGTACCTCGTAGCCCAGACATTGTTCAGCTAATCTCTGGGCCCTGCATGGCCTGGGAACAGATACACTTGCTCATAGTCAAGTCATCTTTTTTGATTGCCCTGAGTGAAAGGCTTGTCACTAAGGACAAGCACCTCCTAAATGTTATAGGGACTTGATGATCTGTTTGTTTATATATATATTCTTGCACTTGGTTAGGCATCTTTGGCTTTTCAGACTTTTGGATTGGAATGAGACTGTAACTTAAGGGTTTGCCACTTTCTTCATTTGTACCTTGCCACCCTTTTCCACTGAAAGTCACCTCTGAATGCAAAGAATCATCTACTAAATGCAAAGAAAAGATGAACTGTATGTTAAGTATATCATAAAACCTGGTGGTACAACCATAATTTGTGCATCCATCCACAGACCGTGTTATAAATAACTGTTCTTTGCTAGACTATTTTCATCAGTCAGCCTGTAGGCTGTATCTTTCCTCAGGACTTGTTCACCACATTAAAAATTACCACATGGGTAACTAATGTTCTGTTTAGCATTTTTTCAAAAAATAATTGACATAGATGCACAATCAATGCTGTCTATATTAACTTAAATTTAGCTGCTTCAGCTCTCATTAATTCAAAAAAAATGCATGAAATGCTGTATTCTGTTGGTGAAAAATTTAATAGATGAAGCATGGTTCTGCTTTTCTGTCTTTTATGTTATGTAAAATAAGTGAGGATTTGTTCTTTGGGGTAGTGAGGTGTTTTTTCAGGGGGGGGTTCTTTTAAAGAAAGCTTTAGATCGCCCAAATACATGACCAAATTTTCAATGAACCTTCCAGGATTTGTTTTTATTTAATACCACTTGTGAAATTTCAATTCTATTCCTTGGTTCTAATGTTTTAAAATTTACTAACCATTAAAAGCTTAATTGTGACATATGAAAGTCCTTATTTAGGGTAGATCTTTAATTTGATTGCTGCCTGCCCTGCTGTGTAGTCTCTTGGGTATGGATTTTTAAGTGTGTGTGTTCTCTTCTACATTTCACTGTGTAACAATTCCTCTTTACCCATCCTCTCCATCCTCTGAGCAAGCCAAGAGCAGACAATAGATACATACTAATGGAGCTGTATACTTGCCATCTGTAAGAGCAGCTGCTCTCCTGCATCTGTACAATATGTTGGAACTGAGAGCTTCACTAATCTGCATAATAAGGAGAAGGCTTATTCCACTCTAGCTAATAATCGCAAGCAATCGATGCACTTCATTCCCCCGCTGTAGAATACAACAAAGTTTCAATATGTTTACATATTCTCCAGATATACAGAGGTCAAGCAAAAGAATGGTCTGATCGTTCTGCCTTGAGCAAACAAAAAAATAACTCCATTCTCTGTCATTTGTGAAACTGTTATAAGCCCTCCCCGTGATTGTATTCTTATTGTACAATTCAATTAGAAAATTAGAAACCTTAGGAACTGAATTAAAATATCGGTACATCCCATCAAGCATAGCTTTTAAACTGTCCGTAGTATTAAGCAATTGAGTTTTGTACGATGACTACTCTCTCCAACCCTGACCCCTATGAAAATATTAAATCATGTGATATCCCCACCCTATGTCCTACAGAATATAATTCAGATAGAGGAGTGATACTAATTAAATTCTTTCAATATTTATTTATTACAGACAAACACTTGTGGATGATTGCACAAATGCACACAATTTGAAATTCATAGTCATTTTAGAATGGAAATTTGGTTCATGACTCCCATACAGGTAGAAATGGCTGTAATGCTGTATTATACTGAAGAGCAACAGAATGAGAATGAAAATAGGCTAAGAGCGAGTGATAAGCAGTATTTATTTTCATTTCATTTATGACACCAGGATGAGATGTATATCTCATCTCTACTAGCAACATGTAGGCAGCAAGGCTGAGAGCAGAAAAACAATGAAAAAAATTCTACGAAGAAAACAGAAAAGCAAAATTTGAAAGTAAGGGAATATCTGCAATCCTGTTACAAAAACATAAAAAATAACAGCTATTCTTGGATTACTTGGGAACTGGTTGCAATTGTATGTTTTCTACTATTGACAATTTACCCCAGGTGAAATGCATGAGACAATTCTGGAAGAAAACCAAGTGTGGTAGCATTTACAGTGTTGAATTAATGTGCAATCACTCTGTACCTAGTTTGTTTTCCTGGCAGCAGAAGGGGCTGTAGCAGCAGCCCCTGGAAGGAGAGCAAACAGGTCTCCTTCCCTTCTCGAGGAGGATCCTGACGGTGTTCACTGTGACTCCCTGAAACATTTTCAGTTATTCTAACCTGTTTATAGAGCATAGTAGTAACAGTTGGCTTAACAACAGTGCCTATACTAATCTATGAACTCATTATGGCTAGTAAAGTTTATAAGCCCCAAGCTAATTCTAAAATTCTTTTGAAGTACTATTGTAGAACTAAAAACAAAGCAAACAAACCTTCCTGGATAGTGTGTTTTGGTACAGCACATGCCAGGCAAACTGTCCCACTGTCTGCTGGGTGTGACCTTGAGCAATATCTACTACAGTGGCCAGTGAACTGCAGTGGTATCCATGTTATGTTTTAGTTACTCTTCAGAAAAATGCTTGACAAGCATCATGGTAAAGAAACATGTGATTTTGTTGTGTAGCTTGTGAACCACGAATCGTAGGAAATAAATGATTTTAGAAAACTTAATGGCAGAATCTCTAAGCAGGGTACCATCTGGCAAAGTACTTGGAAAATGTGAAAAGTTTGTATGCATGTGTGCTATACAAATCTACATACACCCAAGTAACGTTTCAACTCCCATAGACTCAAATTTTTATAATCAGGCACACCATAGCTACCTTTAGAAGCTGCAATCAGTTTGCTCTACCTCCAACCAGTGATGGTTTTGGTGGGTGAGGGTCATGTGCCCTCAGAACAAGAGGGGCTGAGCACCAGAGAGTCCCCTTGGCATCAGAGCATGCCTTGAGTAGCTTTATGTCATGCCTGCATTTACCTATCCCAATACTGGGAAATCCTTGGGGCAGCACCTGCTATTTCAAAGCTGCTTCAAAGAGGAAAATGATGGGAGTTGGCAGTGATTGTTTTACTTCTCACAATATCAGTGGGTTTTTTTTTCTTGCACAGCAGTAGCTAGAATCAGATAACTACCTCTGAATTTTAGTTTTCAGACTAAGAGGCTCATCTTAGAAACATAAACCAATTATGCTCCAAATAAGCTAGAAGTTTTCATATTAAAATCAATCTATTATTTTTTTTATCTGTAACAAAAGTGAATATTTGATAATACAGTGTTGGTGATTCTGGACACCATACTTGTGAGAAGCTGTGTATTTGTGAGCATGCAGATAGTACACAGGAAAAAGGGGAGGTAAGATTGAATCACTTGTGACAAAAAGGGGGATTTTCTGAAGAGTATTAATCGATATTCTGGCTCCAGTGCTGGAGCTCAGGCAGGCAGCCTTGGCATTCCCCATCTGCATCTCTGGGAGTGCAATAGCTGCCAATACAGAATGGAACACATTGTATTATGTGATTTATTTTTATTTATTTATTTTTTTCCCCCCAGATCTGGTGTTTTGTGATGCCCTAGACACATGGGAGGTAGTTTGGTTTGTCATATTAGTATTTGATATTGCCATTCATACTGAAAAGGAGCACTATGGTTGATCTTTTCATTTCATGCTGCTTTCATACTGTGAACTTTACAAAGTGGAAGGAAGCTTGGGAGAAAACTCAGACGTGGAGGATTTGGGGGTAGTGTCGCATACACCCATGTGCCTTTTCACTACAGTCAGCCAGGCTCTTTGCTCATGTCACACTTAAAAAGAAAACAGTAGTTCTAATGGGGGAAGGTCAACACAACCCAGTGATGTCCCCAGATGTCCACCCTCCATTCAGTGACTGAAAAATGCGCAGCAGATGGTTCAAGCACTCCTGAATGTATTTACAGATCAATGTAAAAGTATGTAATAAGCCAGCAGCAAATGCAAGCCACCTACCTTACTGCTGGTGCCTTGGTGTCATTAATGATACTGACCTGACTGGAAACATAGAGGAAGAAAAAATTTGCTTGAAGTTACCTGTGCTAATGCATGGTAGAGAAATAGCAGATTCCCTGTTGTGCTTCTCCTATCTTACAAGCTCAAGACCCTTTTATTCCTGATGATAAATTCAGAGACAGTTAAGTGCGTTAGTATTATTGCTATCTCCTTCTTTCTAGGTGTAGTGTTCCTACCTCAGCCTAAGGTAGCATCTGACTTTTTCCACCCTCCATATATATATGGAAATGTTGTGCAATGTGAGGTCTAACCAGAGTCTGTGGGGCTGACTCATGTAAATCACTGTTTTCCCTGCAACAAGTTCTCACTTTTCCAAAGATGGAAGAAGAAGGGAAAGGTATGTTTGGCTCTTTTATTTCTGCATATAGCAGCATCAGCAGTTTTACTGAAGCGCTCATGGCAGGGACACTGGTGGAAGCCTGACCACTTGTGTAAGGGACCCAGCAGACCGCAGTAGGCTCTGTACTAGGCAGTGGGGCTTTGCTAGAGTAACGAAGGAGCGCTGATTTATCAAAGCAAAGACTTTTATAGGTTTCACGGCTTAGACAAGGTTTGTTATCCCCTAAGACTAATCAAACAGGGGAGGAAAAAAAAAAAAAAAATTGGTAAAATATCTTCCAGTGGTACTATTTTAATAGCCATAATTACGACATGCTTTGTAAACAAATGTGGGCACTGTACATCTGCCACTTAAAGACCTCATAGTCTAAATAAAATTATTTTCCTTGAAGCTTCTAGGTGGGCAGAAATAACCCTGCTATTCCCTAGCTTGCCTTAAAAGCAAAGAAGCCTCACTCATTTGCCTCTGCTCCCTGCTTGGGTTTTGGTGCTGAAGTTAGTCATGTCTCCTCCAAAACCAATCACACAAACTCATACTTGTGAGGAATAAACTTATCAATTGTGAGATAGTTCATATCTGTGAAACACTTCAGTAAAGGCTGTTAGATACATTATTCTCTGGAAAATTTGGGTTAAATTTTTTGCTCAGTGAAGTCAATGACAACAACCTACTCGGATAAAAAAATTGTCTCGATGTGGGAATGCTTTGAAGACCCACAGCTACCAGCTAACCACCAGGAGCATTTAAAAACTAGTCATCACAAATAAGCATTTATGAATTCAGCCATTTTTTCCATTTAGCTAGGTAAAACTGGACCATTATAACTTTCCCAGTTCTGAATTTGAAGCTTTTCCTGTGATTCCTCAGTGCCAGTGCAGGAAGAGATTACTGGACTACCTAACTTTAGCATCTATATTTTAGTATCAATGTATTGATAAATTTAGCCTATTATTGTAGCACTGAGCTGAATATTTATTTCATCTGAGAACCTTCCAGAGCTGCCTCCAGACTTTACCTAGGAAGTTTCCAGAGTGAGAGAAATCATTACTCCATGTAGGAGTTTGATTCATTATCCTCACTGTTAAAAATTAGCACCATTTGTCTGTTTTAAAATTGTTTGCCTTTAAGTTCCAACTCCTGTCTAGTTCTTAATAACACAAACATAGTAAATTCTATATAGTTACAAAAATATTGATTTTCAACGTATTTTGAAGTAATGGATGCTCTTAAGAATACAGCCATGCAGAAATGAATGGCTCTTGAGGCAAATTGACTCAGTGGAGTTTTTGCACTCACCTTCAAAGGGTCCAGGATTATCCCCTTCTGCTCACAGGCATTAGGAGGATTAAACCTTTGTTATATAGTTATGATTCTTTATCTGATGAATATACTGGTTGGAAAACTCACTTTTAATGGGATTGTTTGCACATTTTCTATTTTGTATTGCATGGAATAAAAATTTAGACCTAGACTCTGGATGCGAAATCTAAGCAGAATCCAAGAGACGGAGTCAGGTGGTGCTAAACCTGGGAGTCTGACACAGGGGCAACAATATTCAAAAGAAAAAGAAAGGGCAGTGACCAAACACTATATCTGATTGGAGCACCAGTGTCTGGAAGGCTCGAATGCTTTCTTTTTGCCTTGTATGGAATTTTTTTCCTTAAGCTCTCTCTGAAATACCTTGCATCAACATCTGGACAACATGTACTAAATGAAGCCTTCTCTTCTTTCAGTTCTTTGGTTTCAAAGTTAAAGTGCAATGTACCCTTTACCACAGAATATTTCTATTTGCCTGTTAATTTCAGTCCATAGTGCACTCTTGCATGCACACGCTGTTTTTTTGTGTATGTGTCTGTGTTGGCTGTTGTTATCTCTTGGGTGTGTTTTAGCTGGGAAAACCGAAATGGATGTGTACAGCAAAATCAGAGAAATGACACCGCTTTTGGAAGAAGGGAATAATAATTTTTAATGTTGACTTTGCCAATTCTCTGTGTACATATGCATCTAAAGTCACAACTGCAACTCAAGAAAATATACATAAAGTACTTAGCTAAGGCACTAATGTTTACCCAAGGTCCTGAATGGAATTTGCAGCTTCTGTGGTACAGTGCCCTATACCTGGGAGCAGCCCTTGCTAGTACAAGCAGCGGCCATATGTTTAACTACATTATAGCTATAGCCTTTGTGATCCTGGACAACCAAATTTGTTGCTCTATTTCAATTTTTCCATTGGCCAGCTGAGAATATTGACACTTTCATCATAGAAGTAGAATGGAGATAAAGATTCAAATGATAAAGTGCTCTGAATTTATAAAGTGCCAAACCATGCTAAATGTTATTAATAGAAGCCTGCATTTGTAAGAAAAATCCAACCCTGATTCTTACAAAGTTTAAATTAATTTCCTGGCAATGATGCATTTTTTATAGGGCCACAGAAGGGCTCCTGTGAAAATGTGGGTAGTATTAAAAACCCTCTACTGTTTCAGTAAGAATTATTTTCAAAAAGAAAGATATCTCATGGCTTTGATATGGGCCATGAGATATCTCTATATAGCCAGATATCTGGATGTAATTATCCTTCTATAATTCCAGTTTTATTCTTCTTTTGCCTTCCAATAAAAATCAGAAACTATCACAATTTCTCTTATCAACAATATTGATGTTATGTCTCCTACAGAGTACATGACAGATTTAAAGAGTTTCTGTGTCCAAATATAAAGATGTCCCTGACTGAATATCCAAATCACACTCAGCACAGCGAATGGTATTAAACAAGGAACAAAAGTTGAGTTTTGGGGGAGAGAGTGGTGCGCCTATAGGACATAGCAGCCAGGGTGAGTTATTTTGCCCTGAGCTCCTAGCATACCGATCTAGACTGCAACAGGTAGCTCAAAGGCAGCTCAACTATCTTTACAGTGATGGAGCAAATAGGTCACATTACTAGATCTTGTGCTGGAAAAAAATAACTACAGATGTACTTCAGATGTCCTGACATCATTTGTACAAAAGCCTACTTACTTGGGCTATGTGTAAGAAAATAGAATATGGTTTTCAATAGTGTACTTAAAATATAAGAAAGCAAACAAATACAATTGCCTATCCAAGTAAGTCTACCATTGCCAAAATTAAATTAAAAGGGAACTCTTATTTTTCAGTGTGGTTTGAATAGACAGCTGCTTCTGTGCACCTTTAAAGTTATTTAGCTTTTCCTTAGCTGTGTGTTATAATGATTTGTTCTGTTTGAAAAACATGTGGCAAGGGAGTATGCTTTCAGTTCTATGATAAGTGGCGTGCACTTAGCCACAGGAATACGGGCAAATCCTTGTATTGGTGCTGAAGGAGGTTTGCGCTCAAAAGAGCAGTGAAAAGTCTTTGTTTAAAAAATGTTAACGCTGCTACTAACAGCAACAAAAATCAGACCTTCTTGCTCTTAACTGGGAGCAAGGAAAAATATACAGAAGGTAGAAAGACTTAAAGATATAGAATAATTGGTAAAGTCAAATATATTTGGTCTTCTGCCTATAAATGCAATGGACCATTTTTTCCTCTCCTTTGCATCATTACCGTGCCAGCTGACATAAATGATGTTCCCCTTCTTAGTCTATGATATTGAAGTGATGCGTTTCCATACATCTAAGTGGGAACACATTTTGCTTGAATAAGCCTGTTAAAATAATTCCTTGTTTTTGTTGTACCAATATATGCTGCATGTGACAGCACAGCAGGTGGCTGTACCGAGGTGAACACTAATTAATTCAAATAAAAAAGTGAGGGACCCAGATAACAAGCTCTACAATTAGCGAATTACATCAAATGTATGCAAATATCTATCAGCAAGTAGCCGCCTGTCCACTGGTGTCCTAGTGGCAAATCCAGCCAGTTTGTGACCATAGTGAGCACTTTGCCAAGTGGAAAACTGATGGGAGCTGTCTGGGTGATTTCCTATTGCTACCACCACTGCCAGACCAGACCTTGTGAGACTTTCTGTCACAGAGGGGCTAGGTACCAGCTAGGGTGAAAAGCCTGGGCTTTGACCTGGTTTGCACTAGGCGATGATAAATGGTGTTGTTGTGACTACGCATTTTATTAGAAAATAAAATAGCAAATAATAATAGGAAATAAAATGGGTGGTCTTACCTCCTTGTTATTAAGAGTGTCTTGAGCTGTACAATACATTCATGAATAGTGCAGCCTTACACATACTTTTAAAAGCTGGGCTGCAAGTATTCCACTGTGCTTTTCAAAGTAGCTATAAAACATAGGAAGGGCTTAGGGGGAAAAGATTCTGTTCCCACCGTAAATCAAAAGAGAGCAGACAAAGGTCAAAATACCGAAAGCCACAAGAACATTAACACTTAGGATATAAAGATTGCCTGAGAAACTAATGCTTGCTCTTTCTCTGGATAAAGCAGACACCTTATCTTTGGGAGTTTACAAAATGGAGCCAAGCTGTACAAGTAACCACTTAACTAAAGCAAGGCCTGGATCTTTTAGCAGTCTGCAGTCATTAAAGCTCTCGGAAAGTCTCCCAGGAGCCAATATGCTTGCTTAAGTAGACGCTGTAAAAGGTCCCTGAGATTTACAAGGAACTGCTCCATGCTAAACTAGGCACCATCTGATAAACAAGCAATTTTAGCTTCAGGCTAAACGATGCTCTTTGAGGCTTTGATTTACAATGCTGCAGATGATATATTTGTAGTTCTAGGGTAGGTTCTGCTGTGGACCTGCTGTGATTACTCATCCATGAACCAAGTTAGGGCTGAGATCTTCAACTAAGAGGTTAGAAAATTGTCAGTGGAGCAAGAAATGTTTGGTAAGGTTTATTTAGATGCTAACCACATTAAAAAAAAAAAAAAAAAATTAAGCAAACAAAGGTGAAGAAAACTTAAGCTTTCTAGGGACCAAGCCTGTTTTTATTTTTTTGGTAGCTTAATCTTAAATGTATTTTTGAGTGAAAAAGATATAAAAGTAAGTCCCAGATAGACTTTCTGAGGTAATTTTACTTTCATTAGACTATCTTTTGAAAAGAAGAATGCACTTAGCTTAACATCTTAAAATAGAAACTACCAACTTAGAGTTTCTGCAATTTCTCAATCCTGTTATACTTCTCCCCAGTATCTAAAAAGCAACTTGGAAAGAAACAACACAAGAGAAATCATATAAACTTCAGAAATTTAGATTAAAACGCCAGACAGCCTTAGGGGAAAGAAAGCAAGCAGAACGTAGCATTTCAGGAATGCGTTGCTTTCATAATTTTTTCACTGATCTCAGACCTATGGGCCCAATCCTGCACACTGCTGGATCTTCCTGAAAAGTGATGACTAGTCTCAACTGCTATTAAAAGCAGGGATTTTTTTAGATGTTCCTCTAACTTTGCTTTCAGGAGTACACAATTTGTGGCTTTAAAAAGTGATTTTTAACCTTGCCACTGCAAATATTTTGATTTTTTAAAATTTTTTAATTTTTTTTTTCTCCAGAAGAGAACACAGATCAAGCATTTTTAAAAGTAGATTAAACATAAATGTTTTAGTTCAGGAAAAAAACCAAAACATTATTTTATTGTTTTTAAATAGAATGCCTTTTTTTTGAAATTTTGAAATTATTTTCTATAACCCTAACTGTTGATCTTGTCTAATTAATGTCACTGGAAAAACCTGGAAATTGTTTTCTGTTGTCACAAAATCTGTAGACAAATTTTAAATGTATACTTAAATTTTTGCTTATTTTTCTAGGTGATTTTCAAACATAAAGCGTAGACTTTTGAAAACTGTGCATCCGAAGATGTTGAAAAGTACTTTTAAAGTCTATTTTGTGAAAACACTTTTAAATGCACAGTTTTGTTTCTCTTTTAAACCTGTCTGTCCTTCACTCCTTTAAATGGTTAGTCCATGAAGCCCTTTGCTTTGGAACTGCAGCATGTCCTGAATTCACACCACCTTGGCTTCTTGCAAAGTTAAACTGAATTTATATTGAAGTTAATAAAATCATTATAATTTCATAATACAAAGAAGGCATTTATCAAATGAGCATATGAACAAAGGCAAAAAAACATGTTGTTTCAGAAAGCCTCTGGGACTCAGCAACTGCAGAAGGGGATGTTGCCAGCTGTACTACTGCTTTACTATTGGGGGAAATACATAATATGCTTTCATTTTTTAGCAAATACTGTGCAAAGTGTGCATGTGGCAGATGAGACACTCAGGTAATATAATCCTGTGTTGTATTATATGACATCAATTAAATTCAGAGATGACACTTATTTAAATATCAGTGAGGGATTATATGAAGTGTTTGGAAATTGTTAAGAATTGCAATTGCAGTCTCATTAGTATCAGTAGCTGGAGTTAAGACTCCAAAACTGTATTATAAACCACTATCTTTACTCATTCTCTACAGCTCACTTTTTTTCAGATTCAGAGTATAATGTTTTTGTTGGAATTGCTTGGTACGGTTAAATCTGGCCTGTGAACTGAAGAACCAATGTGGTTTTTTTGAATGCCAGCTGGTGGATGTTACCCTGTAAGTAAGAAGGCAATACCCTGACTTCTATCCTGTTCACAATTGAGATGCGAGTAATTAGGTCCTGCATTTTCTGCAGATATTACATGTTCTATCAGGAGCTCGATAATGCAGACATCTCATGGGAGGATTCTACTTCACAAACTTCCCTATTAAAATTTTAACAACTTCAAGAAAATTAGTTTTAATAGAAACAACTCAGACACTATGCACTGGCCAACTTCCAGAGGGTGTGCTTGTGTCATTCCTAGAGATATGAATGCTACTTGCAGATTTGAAAATGTATGGTCTAGAGATATACATATGTGAGATATATAGTCTATGTGACATAAAATATCAATGTTCAGTTAGCTATGTAAAAGGTCACTTAAGAGGTGCTTAACTTTTGAAGTAGTACATAATAGCAGTACTGTTTGGGCTTTTTTTTGGTTTCAAGGCTTTACATAAAATTCAATATGATTTATTTAATGACAGAGGTGGTAATAGAAAAATAAAGAACTTATAAAACACAGGTTTTACTACCATGGTTTTTTATCTATTCCTTTGTTGAGTGAGTCCATGGGAAGAGGTGTTCTATGAGTATAATAAGTTAGCTGTGAGATTCTATGTTAAAAAGGTAAAACCAGTAAAGGCTTGCAGAGACATGCTCTCATGAAGAGCAGGCCAGGTACAAGCAGCTTAAAAGAAGTGAAGGTAGGGTTTGTTAGCAAACTTGCTGCTCACCTGGGATTTTCAGCTGCTTTAAAACCAGGTGTGTCCCAGTCCCTCAAGTCAGTGGACCAGTGCCACCAGCAGGGAGGAGTCAAACTAGGCTAACAGCAGCCATGCTGGATTGGATGCAGAAATGATGAGACACAGCCATTGGCATCCCAGCATGAGCTTTCTCTATCTCAGCAGCCAAGTGTAGGTGAGAGCAGGTCTCACAGGTAAAGACCCAGATTGTCCTCTGCTGGTCAGAGGAGCTCCTAATAGCTGATCCAAGCTATGAAGAGAGGTGGAAGCCTTCTAATCCTTGCCTGTCCTCCTCCTACCATGAGCCCATTGCAGTGTGGGTGGGTGGACAGCAGCTCAGGCTCCATGGTCCATTGACTGATTGCAGGGTTGACGTCTTTGCCCTCTCCACAGGCTCCTCCTTTTATTTTGGACCCATGAAAGCCATAATTGCTGCTGCCATGCTGTTTATATTGTTTTTTCATCACTAAGAGCCTCTCCATCCAATGTCAGAGTATTGGATTGGCAAACCAAGAGTGTGCGGTTTTCCCCCTTGCCCTGTTCCTGGGGTTTTCTGACCCATGGAGCTTTGTCTTTGAGATCCTCTGGCCTCATTTCAGCTGTCAAGGTCAGATGAATGTGGAGTCTGAATCCTCATGAATATCATTATTCCCCAGAATTTTCCCAAATTCTGCATGCTGGGACCTTTTCAGATCCTTTGCAAGGCTACTCATCTTGAAAAATAAAATAAATTGGTAAATCTCCATTCCAATTGCAGAAGATAGAATCTAGGCAGCTCACAAAAATGTGAAAATATGCAAAGTAAACAGATTGTTTCTGACAGTAACAACCCTGCGATTGCATAAAGCATCATCAAATTGCAACATGCATGTATTAAGCTTTGAGAACAACTGAATTCACAGTGACACATTCTCAGCTCTTGAATTCATTATCACACCTGCTCAGCTTGTAGATTTGCAGTATTGTACCTTGTTCTCAAAGGTGGCCACCAAAGGAGTGCTGTATTATCAAGGTAATTTCATTTGGGTTCAATTTTCTGAATTTCTTTGTGAGCTGTATGGAGAATTGTAGCACGGGCAGGACAAAAAGGTGCCAAATAGAGGTAAATATATGCAAACTCTTTTTTGGGTGCCGCCATATGGAAAGATGCCTGTAGCAGATCCATAAGTGCTGCTGAAAGGAGATTGTAAAGGGGCAATGTGCTGCAGTGCCATCAAATCAAGCTGTAACTCTGGCTATAGAAAGCCCAGCTGAGCTAATCTGCATGCACATTTCCCTCTCTGATTTATAACTGTTAGCTTTACTACATAGAAGTTCCTAAGAAAGAAACAAAATGAAACCCAAACCTAAAAAATTAATTCATTGGGCAAATAATAATAAATAGTGACCAGGCAGCAAGATTTTAAAACCAAAACAAATAAATAATTCTGGGCATAGCAGTTGGCTGCTGGGCCTCAAATAAACACTCTTTCATTGAACTACAAAGAAATATACACTTTGTGATAGTGCTACAATCTTGACCCTGGACAGTATGCCGGGGATCCTTTAAATCAACATGTTAATGAATACTCTTATGGACATTTTTAACAGTCTAATATAGTAACATATTGTAGAATTTTAATGTATTTTTAGTTGCTCTGACTTCTGTTAGTTCTCCAAGGTAGTCTGTTAAAGTATTTTTCCACTTATTCTAACAAAACTAAATGCACTGACTTGTATTTGACGCTTGTCAGTAGATGTCATTAGTGTGTATAAAAATAATTTTTTAAAGGTTGTCTTTTCCAGAAGTAGTTATGTTTATGATGGTTAGAATGTGAGAGTTCTCTTGTCATATTATTTATTTAAGGTTAGAATTGAGGTTATGCTGAGATACAATACAGTCTTTATAAAATAAATGTGTACTGAAGCAGCACACAATTTATTGTGTATTTATATCCATTTCCTTGATTTTATGCAATTGATACTTGAAGATGAGACAGCTGATATATTTATGAAAGCACTTTAAGCTCTTAAAGGGTTTTAATTTTTGTTTGTTTGGGTGCACTCTAAGGTGTTTGTTTATCCATTTCATGTCTTTGTCTCTCACAGATGTACTAACGTACACTTTTCTAATAATAAACTATTTTCTTTCAGGAAGGGCTCCATGCTATTGTAGTACATGGCTGCAGTGTAGCCAAAGACAATAATGGCTGGGAACTGGCAGACATATTTCTGCAGTGCAAGATCTTTCAAGGTCTTGCAGAAGCAGTTGGACAGAATGAAGACTTCCCAGCCACCTCTGGGAGGAGGCATTGGAGGGGCAGTGCTCTCTTGCACTGCAGGAATGTATGTGAGCAATACGGTGTCTGAAAGCAGTCATCTGTCATTACAAGCAGCAGCTGATGGTAGCGCACTCCCTGCTGCTTCTTCCACTCTTTCACGCACTTAAGTATATGGAAAGTAGCGTACAAATTAAAAATCACGATGTACCAAACAAAGGAAAAGGACTTGAAGACTTCTCAACCTTATTGCAGAGAAGAATGTTGCAGTCCTACTGGGTTTCATATTTTGAGTGCAACTGTCTTGCTCAAAAATATCTCTTTGCCTGCAACAGTGATTAAAACCCATGTTATATTGCAAAAGTACCTTTTCAGAAAAGAATGTTTTGGATAAGGTTGTCCTACCTCTGTCTTTTTTCATAAAACAGAAGAGTTGGAGAATCTTGGGATAAAGATTTTGGGGTCAGAAAACCACTGTGAGCAAGCTATAACAAGATGAGTTATAAAGATATTTCATTTCTGTTGTATTCATTTATAAGTATGTCATGAGAGCAAAATGTCCCCTTCACTCTGAAGTCTGTAGCAGCTTACTAATCAGCATCACTATGAATTCAGTATTGTAACCCAGAGATAATTCAACAATGAGATAAAAAAAACCCCAGAAACGAAACAACAAAACCCCTGTATTTAAAGACAGAATCTCGCTGTTTAAAAGGAGAACTTAAGAGAGCAGCAGACTCTTCATCTTGGCTAAAGTACTTCACAGAGGAGAAGTTGCTGACCAGATGATTGTCACTAAGAACACAATGTTTTGTCCTGATAGTTTTTTCCTGTTTGTTTTCTTCTTTTTTATTTTTTTAATATTTTTTAAATGTTTACTCATTTTGAAACTGTATCAATGGGTACAACGTTTTTGCAAAACCCACTTTTTCAC
>JAAGNO010019415.1:51419-67001 GCA_033439905.1 Ceryle rudis
TTTTTTTTTTTTTTTTATTTTTTTTTTTGTTTTGTTTTTTGGGGGTGGGGTTGAAAGGATTTGATTGTTGTTTTTAGAATTTTTAAAAATCTTGTTCAAGGTTTTGACTATCCTGACAGTACTCAATTCACTCACAGTAGGAATGCAGATGATACTCTTTGAAAAAGTGAGAAAAATATATGCCTTTTATGGCTTTTATTAATAATCATAGAATATAGAAAGGTTTGGATTGAAAGGGATCTTAAAGATTATATAGTTCCAACACCCCTGACATGCATATTTAGTTTATACTGATTGTCCAATATGAATTCAGTAGATGATGTGATGCTCTTTTAATATCAGAAGCTCTGCCAAGGTTTCTGTTTAGTTTTCTTATATTTGCTCTAATATTCTAAGAAGAGGCTTAAATGATGTGAAGAAATGGGTTTGAGTTTGGACTCAGTACTAGGGGAGAGGGAGTCAGAAGAAATAAGATCAAGTACTCAGTGTGAACCTGAGTGATGTACAGCTTTTAAATGGAAGAGGTCTCAATTCACCATTCTTTGCTTTTGTTGAAGAGGTTTATCAAATAGAGATACTTCAAACTCTGTCCTTCTTTTCCATTCTGTCCTGGTGAAGTGTCATTTTAAGTAGATTGTCTACCACTTTCTAGAGGATTAGTGTAACGTTGTCTGCAGCTCTTTAGATTTTTATGCATATACATTTTTTACATCCAAATAGTACTGATATCTTAAAGAATGAGGTAGGGAAGATATGGAAGAAATATTGGGAGTCACATGCATCTTTCATAGGTCAGGGAGAGGTGTAGTGGGGTGACTGGAGCTTTGCAGAGAAGGGGCTCAAGCTGGACTTCTGGGTTCCCTAGAGTCTCAGCTGGATTTCATGTTGTACAGTCAGGGTGTAACAGAAGTTGCTGTGCCATCAGCTTGGGTGCTGCTGGAAACTAGGAGTCAGTCCTGTAGCTAGTTTCCACATGATTGATGTTAATGATAGTAATTGCTAACACTGATCTGAGTTTAATATTCCAAAACACTTGGGATTTTGTGTCTGTGAGTGAAAGTATCCCCTTGGAAGGTATTGATCAAGTAAAGGAGGGACTCTTTTTCAGGCATTTGAAGCTAAACTATGTTAATTTACAGAAGACAGTAGAGTTTTAGGTTTTATCAAGTACCAAAGCACTAGTAGACACACTAATTTCTACTTTGTAGTTGAACATCCATCCAGTGAAATACTGAGAATGTGTAGTGGAAATCAGTATGTTTAGCATTTTAGTTTGTGTTTGGTTTGTTTGTTTGTTTGTTGGGTTGGTTTTTTTTGGTTTTTTGTCAGAGCAGAAGAGTCTTGGAGATTAAGAATGCGTAACTTGGGTAAAGATGAAACCAATTTTGTTTGCAACATGTTGTTGAGCAATTTTTCAGTTTCATTTGTTTTAAACAGCTGCAGGTCAGTCATGTGCATGATTCAACATATTTTAGTGAGTTGTGTGTAATATATAATCAGTCACTTCAGATTAATGGCTTGATTAAACTAGGAAGAATGTGTATAGATTGCACTTCAAAATTTTTAAAAATAGTGTACACTAATGAATCAGGCTAGCCTCTTATTACCTGCCTTATTAGAGTAATAATGTGTAGATCTTGTTTTGTAGTATGGTTACAAACACTTTTTGACATGTAAATTCACTTATGTTCTGCATACTTCTATCGATTTTTACAAAAGAGAATTGGTTTATTTGACCTACCTTACTTGATATGTTTTCCCAAGAAAATCAATACAATAAAGTAATTCTTTCCTGCTATTCTCCTCTTCACTAAGCTCTTTTGAGAACAGTCAGAAAATGTCTTCAATTATTTCAGACTTGTCTGCATTAAATCCTTTCAAAGGGACCCATGTAAATGTGCTTCTTTAATAAGGATGTGTCCCTGTGATATAAGCTAAATAAAATTTTACATTTAAGGTGAGTAAGAACCAGTTATGGAGAAAATTGTTCAATATACATTCCACTGTAATTTTTTTCCATGCAAAACCTGTTCCAGCTCTAAAGTAGGATGGGAATTTGATGATACAGTATGCATAATGCATGTGTTTGGACTTATGTATGCGATTCTTTTTCTGGAATCCTACATATTTAGATTAGGTAAAATTATTTTTGCCTTCTATCAATGCAGTTTGTTTTCAATCTATATAATGCAACATATAACAGGCTACTTAGGGAAAAGTACTGTTCTTGCCTTTGCATTGCGGATCCTGACTTCAATGTTGTCTCTGAGTTCTGTCCATTTAAGAATATTAGAATAACAGGGCTTTGTGAACAGAATTTTTCTGATGTTGTAGTAATTAATCTCATTTTTAATAGTGGTTTAGATGACTCTTATAGCTATTATATAGCTACTGCAGAAGTTTTGCCAACTCATAGTTTGGATTAAAGTTGAATTTAGCTCTTGCTCTTTAATGATTAAAAAAAAAAAAAACCTGCTGGCTCTATGGCTCGGGTATCATTTACATGGCCAAAAGTCTCTTTTCTGCTGCTCAGCAGGAGCCTTGCTTGTGCTGATACATGTGTGTTTTGTTCAGTGTACTTTTGTGATATCACAGTGAATTAGCTGTATCCTTTGATTAGCCTAGTTGTCTTTTTTAAATGGGAAGGAACTTCTCAAACCACCCTCCCCCACCCCCGAAATCCCACTGTAACTTTGAAATGGCAGAACTGAACAGAATTCCCATGTAATATTTGCAGTCTGGAATTTAAACACAAAGTCCTCCCAGACAATAAACTAGAAATTAATTGATTTCAGTTTCTTTAAGCTAGTCTTCTGAGTCTTTCAAGTGGTTTTGGGGTGATTATTTTCACCCTTCAATAAAATTATAAAGTTCTGAGTTTAGAATAACAGCAACAACAATGTTAATTTTATCACAAAACTTTTCTGTACTAAAGCTTTAGGAAAAACACCAGACTACTCATCCAATTGAATGTTTGAAGCCCTGCCTTAGAGGGAATAATTCTGATTCTTCCAGCTGCTTACAGTGGGGTGTGGAGCTGCTGGCTGTGATGCCAGACTGTAATGTGCTGACATTAAGGCGCTGGGGCTGAGCTTCACAGATGGAAATGGGTTTGTGTGCTGATCCACCCACAAGGTGGAAGAAGGCGTTCACCTGAATGCTTTTCCAAACGTTTCATAGCTTGCCTCCTGTTCAAATTTATGCTCATGGAAAGAAAATTAAAAGCGGGGAGTATCCCTGCACTTGTGAAAACCCAAAACTTTTTTCCTGTGCCTAGGTACTGTAGCTGCTATAAGTTTCAGGTGCTGCAGTCTGGGGCTGGAAAATAGCTGTGGAGAGACTTTCTACTCTTAAATGGAATTTCCCTTCATCCCTCTGAAAATACTTACTGAAAGACAGGAATTGGTCCCTGATGGTTAATTCACTGTCACAGACAATACAAGCCCATCTTTGCCAAACAGCTTTTATTTACCCATACTATTACTTGGAAAGAATAATATTGTGAATGCCACTTTCCCAAAGGTCCACTGCTTTAGTATAGATCCAAAGTCTATGAATTTGTATCAGGAATTCCTATGTGTGAGTGCTGTTGGTTGTTTTGTATGAGGTTATTAACTGTCCCAGAAAGTGCAGTAATTGTTTAGCACTGGAACTGCATCAACTGTTTTGAGGTGTTATGCATTGCAGCTACTCATTTTAGCTGCAAGGTCCAAATTCTTGGTGTTACCCACTGCTGTGTAATCCTTCCTTGCTGAGATCAGGATTGCTTTTGTAGCAACTCTTTTCCTGTCTTCAACCCATGATTACCTTTGACAACACACCACCTACTTGACTCTGTGCAATCTTGCAACTGTCATAAAGTAACAATTACCTCTACATAGGTCTTTGAGGTGCTGTGCTCAGTGTCAGGCTCAGTTCCTGTCTGTATCACTGCTTCCAGGAGATGCTTTGTGGCCATGGACTTGTCATAGACTCTATTCCAGGAACTGGATGGTGGCTTTCCCACTCATGTGATAACTCAAGCCCCCTATTTCCTTACATATAGTGTTTTTCTAAAGGATGCTTTTCCCCTTTGTGATAGAAATCCAATAGACATGGAGAAGCTTAAATATAGAAAATATATTGTTTATGCTGCTTTTATCAATGATACTGCCTTCATCATGCGTGTCTGCACTAAATATGGCCAGGATACCACTGAGAAGAGGCAAAATGAGATAGATGATTAGGTCATGGAGAGTACATACTGTAAAGCTTCTAACAAGCATAATTCCTGGCTGCCATCATAGTGTGAATATTGAAATCTGGATTTTTCCATCAATTTGTTTTCAAGAATATCTTCATGACTACTTCAGTCTTTCACCTCCAGCATTATAACTCTAATTACAAGCCAAAATAGGCACATCAAGTGTGGTTTAAAAAGGGGAAGAGAAGTGTTTGGTTTTGTTTGGGAGCAATTTAAGGCTGTGTAAATGAAGTAAGAATCTGCTTTGTCAAATGAAGAGGAGCATATGGGAGAAGCTTGTTCTTTGCAGCAGGATGGGAACAGTAGGAGAGGCTTAGGGCAGCGTATATGTGTGCAGGTGTGCCTCTGCAAGGCAACTTAACATTTACATTTGTAATTGCCACTGCTTTGGAAAACCTTTTGTTTAACCCTCCCAAACTGCACATTTGTATGCCACAGCAATGCAAAAAGAAGGCATCAACAATATTCTAATCAAAATAAATATATTTTTATTTAAGAAATAAAAATGCTAGAAGGGTCAATTTATTGCTCTAGCAGCGTGAGCTTTCGATATACCACTTATTAGTGACATTGGGATCTGCCTGTAGTGGCTGATAAGTGGTGGCAGACTTCAGTGGTTTACCAGACTGTGAAAGTAATTTTGTGAATGGTGCTAAGGTGCTTAGTACAAACTCTTGCATGTGATCAGCTAATATAATTTAAAAATATTTTTGTACTTCATTTGAAATCACTTGTAACTCTTTCAGTTCTTGCTTTTGCTCTAATGGAATCACATGATAGCCTTTAGTTCATATCAATAGAATTTCCATTTAAACTTGTTTGAAAATGATTGTTATTTGTATACAGCTTTGTGTTTACCCTGACTTTGGGCAGTACTGCTCTACTCATTGTACTACTGTTATGTGGCTGTTTTCATTAACAATTTGGTAGAACCCAGAACATTTCAGGATGACTTGCTAGAGATGCTAAGCCTGTTGTGGGCTTTAGTTTTCTCAAAACTAGCACTATTGCTGTAACCATAGAATTGAGATAGAAAATGCTCACCACAATGCAAGGAATGCAATAATACTGTTTATAAATGTCTCTAAGCAGTTTGGTCAAAATCAGGTAGATGGCTGAAAAAGCTTAATGTCAATGTTTTCTGAATCTTTCATAGTGTCTCTTATCTTAATTTCCCTTTGTCTTTCTGCTCCACTCTGCTTCTCTGAAGATTTACTCCCTTCCTTGTTGCTGTTCATGAAACTGCAGCCCAGGGAAGCTGCTGATACTTGCAGCTTCCCTCGGTTTGTCCCAGCTTGCAGAACCATGATTTGTCCCTCAGCAAGATGATATTTTTTTTTTCACTACTTGCTTTAATACTACATTCATTACCTATCAGTCTTAAAGCTATGACTGAAACTGGATCCTGTGTATTGTTGCTTAAAAAAAAATTCAAATAAGTGTGACATGCACAAAGTGTCTGTGAGGCTTATGGAGAGTTTCATATGCAGGATGCACAGCATCTACAAATGATTATTACCAAACTAAAAATAATTTTAAAATAATTGGGAATCAAGATTGTGTGTATCTGTCCACAAATCTCTGAGTAGATCCCTTTGCCTGGATCTCACTGCATTGGCTGCCTTGGAAGGCTTTTAAAAGCTTTTCTCCTTGCCTTCTGCACATACATTCCTGGGCCACATCTATCCTTCCATGCCTTTCGTGTGAAGGTGGTATCATCCTTCCAGTTACCTGCCTTGGACTGTGTGTGAGGCAGCAGCTATGCAGTGGTAGCAGCTGGACGTTTTCTAAGAAGCCACATTGTGTTAAGTGGTGGGCTGTCCATCAGACAGCAGTTTTATGAGCCTCACAGATTTTGCACCGTGTCTCCTATGTTATCACCAAGATGTGGGACTAAGGGTGGTGTCGGCTTAAGTGGAGGGAGAAGCATCACATCCAGTTGCTGGAGTTGCCGTAGATGGAGAGAGCAGAAACCTGTCTGCTTGTGAAGTTAGTCTGGGATATAAACTGTGCTCGACTAGCGGACTTTGTTGATAACTTTCTACTGATTCTGTTCTGCAGCTTGCAAGGATTTTTATTTCCCTTCAAGTATTTTATTCTGCACTTCTTGAGCTCAGCAGCATGTCTCTTTACATAGAAATCACTGTCATAATTTGACATATGCTTCTGAATTTAGTACTTTGTAAAGTCAATAATCCTAAGTATGAATAAAAATTCAGCACTCTGAGCAGTAGAAGCCATTCTTATATTCCTAATATATGGTAGCATTTTTAAAGGTTAAAAAAAAATTTGTTTTCAGTTTGCCTCTAAATGGTTTCTGAATGATAGTTGTCTTCTTCAGCTGATTGCTTCTTTGACATCCAAATGACATCCTGTGTTGCACATTTATAATTTAAGATATGAAATAGGTTGCAAAGAAAAGAATGGAAATTTGGTTTGGTGTTAAATATATAGCTCTTAGGATAAAATTAGCAAGGAATAATGCATACATTTCTAGTATTTATATTTACTTAGTACATACACAGGCTAGAAGTGAATATATTGTATCATGATGTATATGTTCTCGTACAAAAAATAGAAAAAATAGATATTTGTCAGTTATATGTAGAGTGCCTATTCTAAGACAGTGGGAATGTTGTATCAAAAAAAAAAAAAAGGTGTTCAATTTAACCTCAAAGGCCAAGACCATCTTTTATTTAACTGAAAGTGGTGGAGATAAGCCCTTGATGAATTTAAAGAACAAGTTCCTTGCAATTATGCCTGTCATCTTTACTTGTATAAAGTTCTGTCTGTGAATTCTATACTACAATTTTTTTGCTAATGGTGTTTTAAATTTTATTTGTGCTACATGTTCTGTTGGTATAGATGGAATTAGAGGAGTACATATATCTTGATAATATTTTTTGCAAACAAACTCCCTCAAACTGTATTGGAAAAGAAGGACTGTGGAACAATGTAAGCTTTCGCAAAACCTGGGAGGGTTTTGTAAGTACATTGTGTTATCCCACTTCATACCACTTAGCTGTAGAGTGGGCTTTTAAAATCCATGCCATTAAGGTTTATTGGATTATGGATCCCTAAGAGCAGCCCAGCTGGTGCACACCAGTGTGTGGTGGCTTTGGTAGCAGTTGCATGAGACAGAAGAAATTGCTGTGCCTCACGGCTGCTGCCAATGATACTCCTGTCTCATTCCCTCCTTTCTCACAGCCTTATGCTGACATGGCTGTTGCTCACCTGGCAGCAGCTTTAGCAGTGCTGAGCTGCCACGTGAGCCAGTGGGTGCTGAAGCCTGAAAAGCTGGTTGGAGTTAAAATGGAAAGGCCTGGATAGTTGCAGAATGGTGCTGGGGAGGGAGCAGAACCCACCTGGACAGGAGCAGGAGGGAAGAAATTGTTCCCCCCCTGCTTTTTGTGCCAAGAAGTGCTTGGCTCAGGTGTCTTGGAGACTGCAGAGTAGCTGAGGCATTTGATAGCATCTCAAGAATGAGTTCAAGTATTTATTCCCTTTCTTCTCTTCCCCCATCCCCACTTGCATAGAGCTGCAAATTGCCTTTTTATGAAAAGTGATTAGAAAATTTATACATTCATGCAATATTTGGATTTCAGATTTGTGTTTCTTTAGCACAGTTATAACAGCTTGTGTATTTTAATGCTTGAGTATGAAGGATGAAATGACTTGGGTTTACATTCTTGGTATCCATTTTTATCTACAAAGTATGACTGTTCAATCTTTGTCTGATCAGTTGTTGCTCTCTTCTTGCCTGTAAAGGTTCAAAAGTGACTGTTTTAACAGCTCGTTTTCTTTCTCCATGCTTTTACTTTCAGTAGTTCAGCCACAGGTTCTGTTAGAGCAATCTGTGAGCTCCAGGAGCAATAAAGAGAGCAAAAAAAATCTATTCTTGGAGATATGTTTACTTTTCTCAAGATCTACCTTGTCTTTTTGCCTATAGTATTTTGTCTGTAGTTATTAATTATAGTCAGGGCAAGATTTTCAATTATTGACTACTGTTTAAAACAATAAGGCTGCTTATTGAGGAAAACACAGTGCAAACTTCCATTTTTGTGAGACTTTTGGTAAGAAAGGTCCTATGCACACTAGCAATTTTGGTGCTGTAAAATTAGGGGGCAAATGTTTCTCTTGGATATGTGCTGTTTGGACTAAAACTGCTTGCTTTATAGAGGTCTCCACTCCAATCTTGACACATTTCTTGCTTTAACTCTTGATTAAAACTTAAATTTATTGGCATTCTTTAAACAGAAAGGGGAGAAAACATGAAAAGGGTTGGACTCAATAGTGCTGGCAGAAGGAGGCATGAATTGGGTTTTGTTATGACAACTGACTTCCCAAGGCCCTAGAAAGAAATGAAAAAGTTCAGATGACAGGGGGGTGTAATCAAGCCAATTACCTTCTTAACTGCTTAATTGGATTTGAGTCCAAGCTACTGAATTAATGTGCAACCCCCAGTGTCTGCCCATCTCCAGGTTGCAGTATGTTCCAGTCACTTTTTGGAGACTGGTGACTTCCACTGCCTGTGTAAGAGATTAGCCATAGTCTAAAAATACCTTGTACAAATGTTTGACTTCTCAGGTATGTAAATATACCATCAAGCTACTGACAACCTGTTGAAAATACTGCAAAGATTTTGCAGATTTACTCAATGATGGGTAAAGTTAACCCAGCACTACCAACAGGCCATTTAAGCTGAAGCCTGACCAGCTGAACTGTCACCACATAGCCTCCTCTGCTGCTACCTCCTTTCTGCTTGCACGCTTTCTTCATGTGATGGACCAATAGCATAAATGTCTTTTGCTTGCTGAAGGGAGACTTCTGCATTGCCTGGAGGATTATGACCTCCCTAACTCCTGCCAAAATTAAGTCCCTTAAATAGCTACCATATACACAGTGTCCTTTTCCCTGGAATACTTTAGTCTTTCATTTTTGATGGTTTCAATTTATTTCAGCTCATTCATCTCCCTTTATCTGTTTTTTCCCTTCATAATTTATTTCACCATCTTTCTGCTACTTCCACATCTCTTAACAGGGTTGCAAACATAATAATACTTAAATATGACACAAGAAATATTTAAAAATGGGCAAAATTAGTTCCATGCTTTTGCCTTCAGACACTATAACTTTGTGATGACAGTGCTTCCATAAAAGAAGCCTTGATAACAGTATGTTTCTGCTTTTGTCACTTGTATCATCTTGCATCATTGCTTTTTTTTCTGATTTTTGGAAGGGTGCAACCTAAAAGAGCTAGTAGCCATAGGAACATATGAAGTTTTGTATCGATAGAGATATT
Organism: Ceryle rudis; assembly: GCA_033439905.1. NCBI lineage: Eukaryota > Metazoa > Chordata > Aves > Coraciiformes > Cerylidae > Ceryle > Ceryle rudis. The sequence continues at coordinate 60,965 of JAAGNO010019415.1, forward strand.
TAAAGTGTCTCAAACATACTTAATAGAAGCTATTATGCCACTTATTCTGAGATTTGCTTGTAAGCCTGTATGTCATCTATAATGGCTCTCTTTATCATATGGAAAACAAAGGCACTAAGCATCTTGCATATTGCCTGACCTACATCTTTCTCCACTAATGGAGCTGACAGCTCTCTCCCAGGAATGTGACAGGGATGTTATTTGTTTTCTCAAGTGCTTCTTATAGTTTCTCAGGATCTCATCTTTCTGCTCTGCAAACAGAAAGCAAAAAGCCTGATTGCATGTGTTAGAAGTCTAATCAGTGATTAAACAAATCAAACTTGATACACTTTCATAGCTTCTAGCAGAGTAGAGTCTTCCTTGGAAAGTCTAGGAGTAAAATTACCACCATAATAAAAGCAGATCTTTACTGATGGATTGTCAAGACCAAGTGCTTCCATGGGTGTCTAACCATAACCTGGACAACTCTGTTAAATACAGCATTGGGGGTGGGTGGAATGTAAATGGGCTGTTTTAAGATTATTACCGTCACTTGGTTTGTAAGAAAGCAAAACCGACGCAGTTGATTGAATTTAGTGATCCTTTACTGAACTATTCGGATTCTACTGCTTTACTGGAAAGCTGTGTTAATATGACATCAAGCATTTATGTCCTCTTCCACTGGCAGGACAAAACTTTTTTGTAGCGGATTAAAATAAAGTTGCATCACCAGGCAATAATTCCCCTCCCAGGATTACCCTTGGCATCATTTATGTCTGGTTCCTGAAACTAATCAATGTGTAGGGAAAACAAAAAGTATTCTTACAGCTGTATCTTTAGTTTTGCCTGTAAATTTTCAGGTCATCTGTAATATATTGTAGATGACACTGCTTATCAATAAAATTGACTTAAACATCTTAAACCCACAATTAGACCGAAACTGGCATTGCAAATATATGTTAGTAATAGGATGGAAAAGTCATTTTGTGAAACAATGATTTGTACTAGTTTACAAATTAAAATTTTAGTGTTATAATTGGCCTACTAATGTATTGTTAATACCTAAAGCTAGCCAAGTTGATCTATTGTTAGACAATAAAACTCTTGCAAACAAATGGTGACAATAAATCTGTTTTGTAAGCTTTTTTTCTTTAAAGCCAGATGATAGATCCTTCAAAGGGGATCTGAGAGAATATCACTTAAAGTGCTTTGTTGATATGACACTGAGGATGGCAAGCCTTCTGCTGAGTGCTACACAAAAAAAGTGACCTGTCTGGTCATCTGATGATATTTGCCATTGTTTTTTGCAAGGTGATTAAATACATCAAATGAATACATAACATTTAATTACAGAAAACATCCAAGGAAAACTTTTTGTTAAATGTTCAGCAGAAAACTGTCACCAGTCTTAGCTCTTAGTAGTGTTGTGCTCCGAAAGTGCCTTTGTCTGATGTCAAGAAAGTCTTTGATCTGAAAGTGCTTGTGGGATTATTAACCTGTAAGCCATGTGGAAGACTTCTTCAGGTTCAAACAAAAATTATTTTGCTCTAGCAAGGCAAATGGGAAAAGTGGCTGCTGAGGGCTGGGCACTGGATTGCTTGGGCAGACCTGGTGAGAGAAAAGCCATTGGCAGAAACTTGTCTGTGCTATAACAAAAAAGGGTAAATAACAAAGAGGAATGACCGTGTGTGTATCAAATCCATTAGGTGAATTTCACAATTTCAAAATGGGAGTGTACTGTTGCTTTTTGTTTGTTTGTTTGTTTTTGAAGGAAAAAGAATTTGTTTGGTATCTGAATAAGCAGGCTGCTACTGAGATCCCCTTCCCTCTATTACTCCTCTAAACGGAAGCAGCCCTGCAAAGCTTGTTCTCCAAAGATTAATTGTTGGATCAGAAAGCTTCTACCACTGAGTTTCAAAGTAGAGAAAAATCCTACAACTGTGGAGAAAATCTGGCTATATTTAAATATATGAACTCTACAACTCTGTGTTATTGGTTGGAAGCCTTTTGACTTTTCAGGTTCTCCAACTTTAAAAAAAGCCCCAAAACCAATGTTTTTCCTTTTTCAACAAAAATTGTGGTCATCTTTGTAAATTATTTTATTTTCTTCACAATAATCCAATGTGAAATAATAAACATCCATACTGTTCAGACCATTACTTTGCACATTACATTTATATTCTTCCCAGAAGATTTTTTTTTATTTTATTAAACTTTGAAGTGTTTGCAGGTGACAATATTCCACTGCAGTGTATTTAATGTCTTTTCTCACACTCGCCAAAACAATCCTCAGCTAAATGAGAAGTCCTGAAACAAATAACTTTAACTTTTAACCTTCTTATGTAGCCTTGAAAATAATAAATTGTTATCAAAAAAGACAAGTGTTTCGTCTGGATAAATATATTCCTTGTGAACAATGCCAAACATTTAATATTAAATTAAAAATATTAATCCTCACTTTCAGCTGAATCACCATTGCCAGAAAAGAGGAATAAACTTTGATTACATCCCCTCAACATCACAAGTTTTGCTAATAACTTCATTCTGCTGCGTCGTTACTTACCTCTGTTAGGATAACTTTGATGTTCTATATTCATGTTATATCTTCCAGTGAAGGATGTCAAAAAACCCTGTAGTGAATTAATGCTGTCTTTTTGGATTTCTGCATCCCATCATAGCTAACCAGATGATATGCTTGTGTAATGAAACTCCCCTGGGAGTTGAGTTACAATTTTATTGAAACAAATGGTATTTCTTATTGCAATTTAAATTGTCCCCTGAATACTACCAAAAAAGCTTCCAATTTTTTTTCCTAACCCTGAAGTTAAATTACTATGGAGGGGAAAATTTTAAGAAATATTATTCATTCCTAATAAAGAAGTTAGAAAACACAAAATGGATCTTGTAGACAAGAAATGCTTAGGAAATGTAAAAGCTCATACAGAGGATGTGGAACTCTGCTTTAGTTGGGAGTCATGAGATGGAGGAGGAAGACACAACAGATTAGTCTGGAGCTCCTGAGGGACTTGCCTGCATGCAAATAACAAGTAAAAGTAATATTCTAAAAGATACTTTCAGGATTTGTTTATGGCTCAGCTGCTGTTCCAGAGTACACTATAAAAACAGTTTCTGTTCCATACTGGCAACTTTTCATTGGTGCATCTCTGAGCTAAAATGCAAAAACACAGTGTGTTTATCAGCTTTGAGGCAGATAAATTATGGTAGAAAAATGTGATGTGAATACTTGGAGAGGGAACTGGCATATGCTAATTCAATTGTGTGGTTTTTTTGTGTGTGGTTTTTTTTTAATAAATCCCCTTATTAAAATTCACTGGGGCTCAAATGTGAGGGAAGATCTGCCCATTTAAAAGGAGAATCTATTCCACAAATTAATGACATTTCAAGCAAACTTGGAGGAATAAATGGAGTTGAGCATGGAGGTAGGAGAAGGAGCAATCAGCAGGTTGCAGCTGTTTGAAGTGACAGCTCAGAGGATTTACAAATGTAGCTGTTCTGACTATATTGCTCGAGTTACAATAAAAAATAATGGAAGTGGAGTTGTTGAGAGACAATGACTTAAGTTGATGGAATAGTAGCAATGCATATAAACATACAAAGGATTTTGGAAATGGAGGAACCACGGAAAAAGAAAATGAAGGAAAACCAGAAAATGGATATAAGGGTGTCTCAAGAAGCTCTGTAGGCATCAGATGTGCATCCTAGGGGAGAGTGTTTACTAAAATATTAGGACTGTTCATGTGGCTTTGTATGGTGAAACATTTTTCACCTTGTGTAATGGGGAGCAGCTGGGGGTATTTGTACTGGTATAAGGGATTGCTACTTGTACCTAACTAATGAAGCCGTAAGTTTCGATACGGACATGTAGTATGCACAGACTGGAGAAGTTACAGCACCGGGTTGCTTAAGTCTAAGCAAGTACACCAAAAGACTTGTGCATGAGGCTGGAGGAGTGTTCCACTTCATTATGGTGTCCCTCAGCAGTATGAGTTACTGTAACCAACTACAGGCATCCCAGCAATTGCAAGTAATTGTGAGGCTTTGAGTAAGGACAGTTGATGTGTTTTGAATAGGTGGCACTGGCAACTCCTGTACTGAGACTGTTCACTGTTAGGAGCCTGCTGATAGAATGGGTAGAGAGAGTCCGCACAGGAAACCTAGAATAATCTGGAGATATCGCTGGTGTCAGTCTATTGAAGATATACACTGGGTCAAATGGGATATAACAAAGATGCTTGGATGAAGGAAAGCAGGATAAACCTTTCGAAGTGATGTAGTAGAAAGATATGTCAAGCATGGCCATTTTTAGATCTTTCATTAGTCCAGCCTGGAAGTTCTATGAAAGTTTTATTGCCATCAGCCTGGAAAAACAGCAGCTCTGAGGGAGAATATTTGAAATTTATAATTGCCTTAAGCTCACTGAAGGGAACAAACACACAAAAAGTTAATCAAATAGCTTCTGTGCAATGGTAGGTGAAATGAGTAGAAAGATGCTAGCTTTTAGAGAGCAAACTAAAATGACCATGTAAGTATAGCTGTTCTTCAGAAATCAAGGGTATTGCTTGTTACATATGTCTCCTATAATTGAGATGAAATTGGAACACTGTAGTGAAAGCAAAAAATAGTATCAGTCATCAGTAAGGCCTTTACTCTGAGCTGGAGAAATTAGTGTTAATTATAGAAGAAATATGATCAGAAGAGTCTCTAAAATAACTGTGCTGGAAAAGGCAGGCCAAATTTCTTATATTTTAGTTTATATTTAATTTGTATGAGAATATACCTTTTTCTTAGTTGGAGGGAAAAATACAAAATTAAGGAGCTGAGGAAAAAGTTGCAGTTAATGTGGAACTGTTGTTCAGTACTTCTTAGTCATCCATAGGAAGGCAAAATCTGTAGCTAGCAAGTAGTCTATGTAACAGCTAGAAATGGAGATATCTTTTAAGACTTCCTACAGAGCACATCTCTTCAGTTACTGTTAGCTGCTGCATATTTTTATTGTCACTATTATATTTTTCTTTTTACATATGTACAGTATACTAGCACGTGTTACAGTGTGGTCTGAGGAAAACCTAAGGGGTGAATTTAACCTTCTGATGCACTGCTAATAGCCAGTCAGTAAGAGCCTTAAGTGTTTTGTTTTAAAATAAAAATCATTGCCTTATAAATCAATGTAGAATTTTTAATAAATCCTGCAAAATTTCATAATAAAAACATCACCAGTCTGTTCTGGGCTCATTCACTGTGATAAACATGGAATTCAACAAAAGCAGGGAGGTGTAAAAGTGTTAGTGACAGCCAGGCTCAGTATCTTGAGCTGCTCTGTTTTCCTGTGTGTCATTGTAGAATTGCTTCTGACAAAAGGAAAAAGCCTTCCAAAGACATATGTGTAAGTTAGTACCAGCTTATAGGTAGGCTGAAGTGTTCAAAGCATGGTTAATTACAGCTGTGTGTGCTGCAGCTCTGCACAGAGTGCTTGATCATGCTCCTTGGTTTCTGATGGAAGTGTTGCTGTGGAGTTAGGTTTGACTGGAGCTGGACAAGGAGAGAAGCATTGTGCAGCCTGTGAAAGTGTTAGTTGGGCTTGGAATTTTAAGCAACTTCAGGGTATTAGGTAGCATACATACAGTAACTGCCTATCTAGTACATTCAAGTTTAAAATTACAATAACATTAATAAAAGTAATGAAATACTAAGCTGCCATGTACCTGCAGGTCTTGTATGATAGTTTCAACATCTTAGAGGGGGGAAAAAAAGCAGTTGGAGATGCTGCTGTATGGATTGTGGAGAAACTGAGGGAGAGGTGCCTGGAAGATCTGAACAAATGCTGTAATTTCTGCGAACATTCACCTTCTGAAATGAATTAATTTTTAATTGTATTTATGGAAAATGGGAAGCCTTGTTCGTGTACAGACTGTCAGTCTCAATCTACACTTAGACAACTGTTCTGGTTTGAGTGAGAACAGAATTCTGTTCAGTGATTTTACTTTTCAGCTCAGTTCTGCTAACTAACTGTGCTTTCTGAAGTCAGCAGCCTGTTTTC